>JABCMJ010010417.1:0-25405 GCA_014822125.1 Arbutus unedo | reverse complement strand
ACATTCATAATTCTCAAAAAAAGCAAAAAAAAAAAAAAAAAAGACATTCATATAGAGCTACAGCTAGATACGAGGTGTACGGTTTGAAAATAAAACATGCCTACCTAGTCTAGTAAAATTGCAAAATCAACTCCATAACGCATAACAATGGAGACAATCCTTGCAGTAATTTGGTGACATTTTGCTTCAAATTTTACTTTTTCCTTTTTAACCCAAAAATTGCAAATATCCGGCCACGCTTCTGCTCCACCGAAAATGCCTAGATTTTGATAGTTATGGGAAGTACAAAACGTGTTCGAGACTCTTCCATTGAAGACCTGTTTAATCACATGAGATCTTAGACCATCGTCAAGCTAATATTAAAATGGAAATGTCCAATTTCTCAATTAAAGAACCCAATTGAAAACAATTTATGAGTACTCCCATGAGAAGATCAAAAATAAGTAGGCTAATTATCAAGAATTGCATTGTCTGCTTATTAAAGAACCAAACTGAAGTTATATTAACCATTTCTGCGTTTTCTCTGAGAAGTTCAACAATAGTCATACTAGTGTTCAGGTTGCAATGATCAATTTCTCAGATGACGAACCAAAATGAAATATTCGGAAACACGTTATGTATGAAGATAATTAGAGCAAGTTGTTCTTACTTGTGAGAAACAGTTAAGTCATCGGAGAGGCAGAACTTATTAGACATGGTCATCTGTTCAATCGTAAATTGTGTATAATCTGAGAGCGAATCCATGACCGATTTGATAGTACTCTTCCGGGGAACAAAAATGAACTCATCGACATCAAAGAAGAACATCCACTTAGCATCGAACCGGTATCTATGCAAACAATCGTTCACAATAAGGAACTGATTGTGATAGTACCCATCAAATCTCTCCTGCTCTTTGATATCGTGCACCGTTACATAACCCTTCTCTATCCATGGCTTCAAAACTTCCATAACCTCCGTGTGGATCCCGCCGGCGTTGTGAATAGCGAAATGCGACCTTTCGCCGAACAGTCTCACGTGGTAGGCTAGCCATTCACGAATTCTCTGGGGACTCAATGCTCCGTATAAAGGCGAACCACAGTACAGGTAATCGTACTTGGGCGGCGAGCTGTAGTAGTAAGGGTTTAAAGTTTCCGGATCCTCGCTTAGGGCTTCGATGGTGTCAGTGAGGTTGGAATTGAGGTCTCCGCCGCCGTTGGTGGAGGCGAGGAGGATTAGCTTTCCGCCGGAGCCGTCGTGGCCGACAGGTGATGAGAAGGTACAGTTGACGACCACGACAGTGTAGACGCGGCCGTAGCCCCAGTCAGGGAGAATTCTGTAGCCGGCGGCTGTGGTTGTGGGGGCGGTGGAGTTGTGGGCCACCCACTGGCATTGGTAGGAAGGTTTGCCGTAGACGTGGAGGGGCTTTGAAGCTAAACCCATGACGGCGAAGGTATTTAGTCCTCCCCTGTAAGAGCTCATTAGAACGAAGTTGTACGAAGCGACACCGTAAGTGTTGAAACTTCGTTTTATGATGCCTCCCTCCAGCACTTCATCCTCCTGTCTCGGCGGTGGTGATGGATTGGCCTGTGGGGCCATTGGTGCTGTGGGTAAACCGACTACCGTATCCACGGTGGTCGTGGAGTTGGATGCTGCGGAGGGGGTAGTGGAATTTAAGGCGGCGGCGGCGGCGGTGGTGGAGATATTGGGTACGCAGTCACGGAGATCTGAGGCAGAGAAAGAGAAGCGAGAAGGAAGGAATTGAAGAACAGTGGCCAGAGAGCAGACGAAGAGGAGAGCTATGATTAGGAACTTAAGCTCTGCTGCACAGTTCCAGGCTACCCCTACAAACATCTTCTTCTCTTTCTCCCTCTCTTTCTCTTTAGCCATTGGGTAATTTTACGGAGAGAGAAACAAAAGATTCAACAACGATTACTACACTGAGGAAGAGAGAGCGGAGCTGCACTGACCAGAACCAGCATAAGTTCTCCCTACCTATCAGTTCCTCGTGTTCCCCCCCTGAACAACGAATATTTTACCCAAATAATACAATTTGAATAAGGATTACGGGAAAAGCTGATTTCTTCCAAAAACAAAAAAATTATAGAACTAGTATAAAATGCACTAACCACTCCCCAGATGTTTTTATGTCCATAAAAGACGGTGTGGCCGTTGTAGCCTTGCTTGTTGACTAGTAATATAACACATTCAATAAACAAAAATATTACACCCATCATTTTTATATATCACTTAAAATAACATTATTTTGTATTAAAAAAATTAAATTTGTTTCTTTCCAAATCGACGTCGTTAACAGATTTAGAAAATAAACAGATTTGATTTTTTCTCAACACAAAACGACGTCGTTAATATATTTAATTTTTTCTCAACATAAAATAACGTTGTTTTGAGCGATGTGTAAAAATAATATATATATAGCATTCTTGTTCAATCAACAATTGTGTTTTGTACATTGGTATGTACCTTTACTATAGCTACATGTAGATAGGTAGATTTTTTCAATTAGGACGGAAAACTAATAAGTCAATATCCAGCAGAAATAATACTCTCAATCTGGGTAGACTTGTGATCTGTAAAATAATAAATCGTCAAAGAACCCTCTGTCGTTGTGGCAAGAAGATACTCTGATGATTAAGTCAGACAATTGCTCACAGGATGAACAATAACTCAAGCTAATATTCTCTATTAGCAAGCATAATTATGTACTACTTCAAAATATACATTTTTTGTTGGCCTGAAGCTTTATTTATAGACTTTTCTTTAATCCTAATTCTTTTAGGATTCTGATTGGAGTGAAGTGTATTTTGATTGGCCACTAATGAGATAACCCTCTATCAAGCAGTTATCTTCTTTCATTAGAGTTTCATTCAATTAACACTTCTCATATTAATTAAATTGGCTGTGGATTTCTCATCCATATTTGTTAGGGCTGCATCCTGACTTATACGAAATTCTGCCTTATCTCGGAGTAATAGTCGTTCATCGCCTTTCTCGGGTCGATGTTGTCTTGGGACGCCTTTTCTCAAGTCGGCAAGACGTTGGGCTGCCTTTCTCAGGTCGGTTGTTTACCAAGCCTTCTTTCTCAGATTGGCTAGTCATATATTCAACCTTCTCGGCTCGAATAAAGTACGGATAACCCTTCTCAGGTCAGCCATAATTACCT
This sequence comes from Arbutus unedo, assembly GCA_014822125.1. Classification (NCBI taxonomy): domain Eukaryota; kingdom Viridiplantae; phylum Streptophyta; class Magnoliopsida; order Ericales; family Ericaceae; genus Arbutus; species Arbutus unedo. Next base: position 22,242 of record JABCMJ010010417.1, on the reverse strand, counting down.
CATGTGATCGGCGCATGTGTCCTGATGTATCTTCTATCTGATGCCGAATTGAATCTCGTCTGAGGAGGATAAATGTATTTTACTCAAGTACATTTTTACCTCGTCACTACATATATAGGTTGGTAACTTAGTTTGGGTTATATGTCCTCAAAATTTTTATCTATGGATATTTGAAATAAGAATTGATTTGGGAGAATAATGGATGGGGGAAAAAGTTCACGTGAGACTATCAAGGAGACAAGCAGAGGTGAGGGTTGTGGGGTATTCAATTATGTAACTTTCCCATGAGTCCTGCTGGAGCTGCAAGAGGGTTGGCTTTCCATAGAATATTTTGATCGGAAGTCCTCGTTGCAAAACAAATAACTAAATAGAGACACTCGATGAGTGATCTTAATGCCATCAAATGGTTAAGTTAACAACCATCAGAAGATAAGCTCGTAAGACAAGCGTCCCCACAAAAGAATATGAATATAGAAAGCAATTATGTATGGCATTGCTTATAGTGGGTTGTTATATGTGTAACGTCTCACTATTTAAAGAAGTTAATAAAATAATTTTTAAATTTCACATATTTATCATTTCATTTAAGATAGAGAAAATATAACGTTTGGATTATAATTTTGAATAGGGTAAATTTCACCTACCTCTCTTGAGATTACTGACAAATGCACTATCCCCTCTATGGTTCTGACAATTGCACTACCCTCCCTTACTTTTCAAACTATTCCTCCAAGATCCCCTTACCATTAATTTTTGTCTAACAGAGTTGAAAATTATGTTACCTACCCATCTTGCCCTTCATATATATTACACTTTCTAAGCATTTTTCTCCTTCAGACTATCTCTTATCTAGACATCCATCGTTTGCACTCTCCACTCTCCTCCCTCCTCCATAATCGCTTTGATGGAACTCTAAATCAAAACCACCGAGTAGAAGAAGACCCCATGCCATTCTTGTTTTTTATTGAAGGAGACGATCTGAGGAGGAAGATCCTTGAAGAACCCTAAATCAGAACCCAACATCAAATCCCATCGTTAGAGCACTGTTGATGACGATTTGGGTAGGAAGACGAAGTGTTCAAGATCTTTGAAGAATGTATACAAGTTAGCCCTCTCTCTCTTTCTCGTAGAACCGCTATTGTTAGGTAACTAGATCGAAGTTAGGCTTCGAACTAGAACCCATCATTCACCGCTCTAGTTCAAACTAGATCCAAGTTAGGGTTTCGTGGAAACATGTGCTTCGTGTTTGAACTTGTTGTAAATGGTTTCAATTTTAATTATGTCAAGTTGAACAGTCTCCGCCCCTCTTTTCCTGATTTGGATTCTATCTTGTAGGCTGCCGATTTATATCATTTTTTGTAGTGTTCATCATTTTTCACTATGGAATCTCTACACCAAAATCATTGATTTCACTCTTCCAAGGAAATTCATGATATTCCTGTACAATTTATCTCATACGCTTATGCTTTCGTACACTAAGTTCCCATCCATTATATTCTCGTCCATCATGTTTTCATTCAGTATGCTCCCATAGACTATGTTTCCCCTTCACTGTGATCTAGTTCTCCATCATCTCCAATTTCATTGAGTCCTCTGTCCTAAGTTATAATCATCATGTTTCGACAAGACATGCTATGGCCTAATACATAGACAACTCAAGACAATGAATGGCTCAACACATAGCATGGCTCAATACATAACATGGCTCAGGAAAATGGCACGACTCAAAACTTAGTATGGCTCTAGACACAGTATGGATCAATGCATTGTATGGCTTAAGACATCTTATCCCGGCTTTTCAAAGCCCCACTCTTGATTTCATACGCAATTCATCATCCAAGTATTCGTCCAACATCTAATTCATGAAAGGTTACTTAACAAGAGGATTAAAGTTTAATGTTAGATTTCATGCCTTGTTCTACTGGGCAAGTTAAACATAGGTTTCATAAGTTCAAGCATTTATAAATACCTTATGAGTTTTTGTGTAAAGACGTGTAATTTAAATCAGAATAAATAAAACTTTTGCATTTACAGATCAATTTCAAGTATTTAATTAAGTTCCATATATTGATTCCGAATATTTAATTTGTATTTATTGAACTTCAAGCCCGTGTAACATATTTAATTTTGTGAAATTCAATTTTGGTTTACATAAATTACACGCATTTATACATATACATATCTCTCATACATACACATGTTCCCTATGGTGCACCTCACCACATAAGATCACAACTCTCTTTCTTACCATGGTCAACCTCCCATACACCATAAACTCTTCCACACTAGATGATTTTCCTACCCCCTCATCATCAGCAAGATTTTCTTTCCCCATGTTCACTTATGCAGGACCATCATCGCCTTCTACTCTTTCATGCCACCATCACCTTCGTCTTCTGCTACTGTGAACTCCCCCATCAACCTACTGTTGTTGTTGTTCCATCCACCTTCACTCACCCCTTCTACCACGACAGTCCAAGCTCTCCCTCACTCCACCTTCTCTTCACCCTCCTTTTCCTGAAATCCTTTTACACTATTGGACCTTCTTCCATCTCCTCTGCCTATCACCTTCCTTTCAATCCTCACCACCACTTTAAGAGCTCTATTTGCTAAGATTGAGAGAGAGAGAGAGAGAGAAAGAAAAAAGACCCATTTGAGTTTCAATCACTCCAAATCCTTCTTCCATTCATCTATTCGAAGTAAGTTCTCATACCTTTAAACCCCAATTTGATATTTAGAGATACCCAAGAAAGCTTCACGAAGCTTTAACGGAGTAAAACTAGAATATTATTCGAAGAAAATGACTCTTTGACATGTCACAAGTACACCTTTAACCGATCACAATCCCTTGTTGGATCATATTTATGCCTTAGAAAACTTATCCTAACAGGTCACACTTTACACGCTAGCTGGTCATGATTCATTGTTGTATCATATTTATGCTCAGAAAACATACCCCGACTGGTCACTTTACCCTCTGACCGGTCACGATTACTTTATGTATCTCATTTTATGCCTTAAGATGACTTTTGTATATACCAAATCACACCCTAATTGGTTCACACTTACACTGTCACCAGTCATGATCCTTTATTGTATTATTTTATGTCTTGTAGATTACACTTTGACCGGTCACAATAAACCCCTAACTGGTCAAAGATTACTTTATGTATCTCATTTTATGCCTTAAGATGACACTATGACTGGTCACACTTATACCTTGACCGGTCACCTTTGGTTTTTGTATATACCAAATCACACCCTAATTGGTTCACACTTACACTGTCACCAGTCATAATCCTTTATTGTATTATTTTATGTCTTGTAGATTACACTTTGACCGGTCACAATAAACCCCTAACTGGTCAAACATACCCTTAACCGATTATTATAATATTTAAACCACACTTTGGACCTTACTTATGGATTAATCACACATTGAAACCCACTGTTATTTTTATCACATTGACCCGACCTAATTAAATCTTATGATTATAATATTATAGTTTAGTTCCTACACTTTACAAAATTATAGTTTAACCCCTAAACTATTTAAGTTACACTTTTGCCCTTGCAGTACTGTAATTAAAATTTAAACTCCAAACTAACTCTATTATAATATTACCTCGAATGATTATCACTTACACTTTAAAACCATATTGGATTATTCATACTAACCTAGGTAAGAATAAGCTACAAAACTACCATAGGTTATATATTATGTACACAGTGGCACTTTACTATTTTCCCATCAAATCATAAATTAGAATAATTGTGCATGCATCTGGAATTGTGTATAACCTTTTACCATGCTATGATTAATACGCTTTCGATTTGTGAAATTCATTATTATCAACCGTACGATCACATATTGGAGCATGATTAGTATGATAGATTATTACTTTAACTCCAATACAATAATCCGGAATTTATGGATTTAATTAATAATGGTTGAATATTTTGGAATTACGGTCCCTTGATACACTTTGAGCAAAAAGCATGAGAACATAGTTAGGAGACTCGAGCATTGTTGGTTTTGTGTTGTCGGCGCTCCAATCATTGTTACAATAGGTTATGACATGCTTGTTGGATAATTAACATGGCAATTATCACGTGTTTACATTGCCGACTCCCAAGTCATTGTTACAATGAATTCTGACATGATTTGTGAGATCATACCAGCACTAATGCATCGGATCCCATCAGAACTCTGCAGTTAAGCGTGCTTGGTGAGAGTAATACTGGGATGGGTGACCTCTTGGGAAGTCCTCGTGTTGCACTTCCCTTTTTGAATTTTCTACTTTTGGGCTCCAGACAGTGGCAAAACGTACAGCTCATGCTTGTCGAGAGGAGGGGAGTTGGTTAGAAAGAAGGAGCCGGGTGACTGTAGAAATTACAACACAAGGAGAGAGAATTTTTTGCTCTTCTGAAAATGATGCGATAAACCCACTTAGGCATTGTTTTTCCGACTGAGACTGGCAAACCCCGGTAGAGAATGCCAATACCTTCGTTTTGATATGCTTTGGCTTCCATAAGTCCACTCGGTTCAAAAGTTAAGGTCAATCAAAAATTGAACGTTTGAGATAAGGTTTGCTAGCAGGTTCTTAGAAGAAGAAACATATGGATTGAAGCAGGAGAACATTTCGAGTGCGATCATATCAGTACTAATGCATTGGATCCCATTAGAATTTCGCAGTTAAGCGTGCTTGGGCGAGAGCAGCACTAGGATGGGTGACCCCTTGGGAAGTCCTCGGGTTGCACCACTTTTTTTGGATTTTCTACTTTTGGACTCGAGCCAATGGCGAAACGTCTAGCTCACGATTGCCGAGAGGAGGTGAGTCGATCAAAGGCGTGGGCCGGGTGACAGTAGAAATTACAACACAGAGAGGGATAATTTTTTGCTCTTCGAAAATGATCCGATAAGTTGACTTGGGCATTATTTTTCCAACCGAGTTCGGGGCCCAGACTCCTACCAAAACTAGCCCACCCTGTAGAGAGCAACAATACCTTCATTTTGATATGGTGTGGCTCCCGTAAGTCCACCCGGTTCAAACATTATGGCCAATGACAAACTGAACATCTGAGATAACGTTTGCCAGCCCGTACTTGGAAGAAAGAACATAAGGATTTAAGTAGGAGAACATTTTGGGTGTGATCATACCAACACTATTGCATCGGATCCCATCAGAAATCCGCAGTGAAGTGTGCTTAGGCGAGAGTAGTACTAGGATGGGAGATCCCCCCAGGTAAGTCCTCGTGTTGCACCCCCTTTTTTGTATTTTCTACTTTTGGGCTCGAGCCAGTGGCTAAACGTCCGGCTCACGCTTGCCGAGAGGTGGGGAGTCTGTCAAAAGTATGGGGCCTAGTGATGGTATAAATTACAATACGGGGAGGGACAATTTTTTGCTCTTCTGAAATTGATGCAATAAGTCGAGTTGGACATCATTTTTCTGATCGAGTCCATGGCCCAGTCACCTACGAAAACAAGCCAACACCGTAGAGAGCACCAATACCTTCATTTTGATATGCTGTGGCTCTCGTGAGTCCACCAGGTTCAAAAGTTATAGTCAATCAAAGACAGAACGTTCGAGATAAGTTTTACTAGCCCATTCTTGGAAGAAGGAACATAAGGATTGAAAGAGGAGAACATTTCGGGTGCGATCATACCAGCACTAATGCACCGGATCCTATCATAACTCCGTAGTTAAGCGTACTTGGTCTAGAGCAGGACTAGGATGGGTGACCCCATGGGAAGTCTTCGTGTTGCACCCCCTTTCTGGATTTCCTACTTTTGGGCTTGAGCCAGTGGTGAAACGTTTGGCTCATGCTTGCCGAGAGATGGGGAGTCCATCAGAAGGAGGGGGCCTAGTGACGATAGAAATTACAACACGGGGAGAGATGATTTTTCAATCTTTCGAAAACGATGCGATAAATCCACTTGGGCATCATTTTTTCGACTGAGACCGGGGCCCAGTCTCCTAGGAAACTGGCTCACCCCGTAGAGAGCGCCAGCAACTGTGTTTTGATATGCTGTGGCTACGTGAGTCCTCCCAATTCAAAAGTTATGGCTAATAATAGATCGAACGTTCGAGATAACGTTTGCTAGCCCGTTCCTGGTGTTGGAGATCTATTCTCGAGACCCAGTGATGAACGTGTATAGATTATACAACAAAAAATTATGAAACCCTACTAGGCGAAACTAGGGTTCATACCTTCAAGATCTGTCTGGTTTGATCTCGGCTGTCTTCAACATTTTGATCCTGATCAACTTTGAACATGACTGGAATGATCTGGCTCAATCGACCTTGAGATCTTCTATCGTAATCCTGTTGCACCTTGGTCACGTACTGAGGGTGGGCTCAAAATCGTGATCTCTTTGCCTTCACATAAACTCTTTCAATAATTTGAGTATCAAGTTGTGTCTGACCTAGAAGGCATAGCGGTGTTTATATAGGCAATGATAGGGACCCCTAAGAGAAGTATGGGCTGGCTTCCTATATAATTCAGGATTCCTAGTCCAACTTGGATTAATTTCTAATTATATAAATTATAATTCATACCACTACTTATAATTCATACTACTACAGAATTATAATTGTATTCTCTTCCCATATCTCAAAATTATATTTTGAACTCCATGTTATTAAATACTTATTTATCTCTCCACATTAAGATTACAGATACCTGTTGATTAAATAAATTAAAATAAATTATTGACAATTTATTTAATCAACATCTATAAACTTTCTTGAAACCTTCCACTTAATTTATTCGTCATGTCGGATACTAATATCTACCTGCAGAGTTTGACATAATCGAAACTTATAAGTTTCCTCAAGAGCATATCATCAATCCCGGTAAAGGGACGTGAATTCCATTAATAATTAATAGTTGTCACAGACTTAATATTGTGACCTAACTCATTGAGACTATTGGCCCACAAGGCCTCAATCTATAATGAGTCAAAGTCAATAACATTAAATGTATACATCGATTAATTGCACACATAATAACCATGAGGTGTAAATTGTATTACATTATCAGTATAAATATAATTACCTCAAAGTGATTCTGTCCAATACACACAAAGTGTACTAACACAGTGAATTAATACTATGCAATTTTTCGTAGTCAAGATAGATCTACTGAAATACTGTGTTACAGTCCTATTGGTGGTGTGTCCAATTCCACCTAGGATTGTGAGCCAAAAACTTATATTGTACAAGAACCAATAATCTGATCCTTTTTGTATAAGCCAAACTCTACACACCAGATTATCTACTATGTTGAATAAGAGACACTCATGCACAATAAGATATAATGCAAACATTTGCCCATAAAGATTCCCATCAAGAAAAAAAATAATTGTTTAAATAATTTAAACAAATATTAATCCATTACATAAAATCATGATTTTTAGTATAAAATTCTAACACCTAGAAGAAGGAACATAAGAGAACATAAGGATTAAAATAGGAGAAGATTTCAGGTGCGATCATACTAGCACTATTGCACCAGATCCCATTAGAACTCTGCAGTCAAGCGTGCTTAGGTAAGAGCAGTACTAGGATGGGTGACCACCTTGGAAGTTGTCGTGTTGCACCCCCTTTTTTAGATTTTCTAGTTTTGGGCTCAGGCCAGCAATGAAACGTCCAGCTCACGCTTGCCGAGAGAGGGGAGTTCATTAGAAGGCGGGGGCTGGGTGACAATAGAAATTACAATACGAGGAGGGACAATTTTTTGCTCTTTCAAAAATGATGCGATAAGTGGACTTGGGCATCATTTTTCTAACCGAGTCTAGGGCCTAGTCACCTTTAAAAACTGGCCCTACCCATAGAGAGCGCCAATACCTTCGTTTTGATATGCTATGGCTCCCGTGAGTCCACCAGGTTCAAAAGTTATGGCCAATGAAAGACCGAATGTTCGAGATAAGTTTTGTCAGCCTGTTCTTGGAAGAAGAACGTAAGGATTGAAACAAATGAACATTTCGGGTGCGATCATACCAGCATTAATGCTCTCGATCCCATCATAAATTCGCAGTTAATTGGATTTGGGCGAGAGCAGTACTAGGATGGGTGACCCCTTAGAAAGTGCTCGTGTTGCACCTCCTTTTTTGGATTTTCTACTTTTAGGCCTGAGCCAGCGGTGAAAGGTTTAGCTCACACTTGCCGAGAGGAGGAGAGTCCTTTAGAAGGACGGGGCCGGGTAATGATGGAAATTACAAACGTGAAGGGACGATTTTTCGCTCTTCCAAAAAGATGTGATAAGCCAACTTTGGCATCATTTTTGAGACCAAGACTGGGGCCTAGTCTTCTACGAAACTGGCCCAGCCTATAGAGAGCACCAATACTTCCATTTTGATATGTTGGGGCTTCCTGAGTCCACCCGGTTCAAACGTTATGGCCAGTCAAAGACAAAACACTCGAGATAAGTTTTGCCAGTCTGTTCTTGGAAGGAGGAATGTAAGGATTGAAATAAGAGAACATTTCAAGCGCGATCATACTAGCACTAATTGTCACATCCCAAAATCTTAACAATAATCCAAAATAACTAGTGACTATCAATACTTGAATTTATAGAGGGTACATTTCTCCAAAATAGGCCATCGATCCCCATTTAATCATTTTGAACCACAAAATTGGAGAATTACATCATGAGTTGCGCTTGATCAAAAGATAGAGTTATATTACATCTTTCAAAAAAATCGAAACCAAAATATGTCATGTAACTCCATGCAAAAACTACGAGAGATGCACATAATCAGGCATGTCACGTTGATCTATCTATTGCTCAGGATTTGTACCTGAAATCAAAGAAAGGGTGAGCCACAACACAATAGGAACATCGATACCAATATTAAAATTTGATGCGATTAATAGTATGACAATGAGTGATCAGGCGCAAAGAATAGCCTAAGTGAATAAACATGTCACAATAAGTTCTAAGGGCAATCAAGTATACATATTACTCCAAAGCTTAATAGGCTGATTCGGGTAATATAAGATAGTTTGCATCCATTCTGACATAGGAAAGGTTTTGATGTTCCTCCAGTACGTTTTCGAAAATCTCATTATGTCCCTAGTATTCCCGAAGGAACCTATTGCTCTCCTGGCATTCCCGAAGGAGTCCAGTACATTCTTAGCATTCTTGATAGAGTCTAGTACATTTCTAGCATTCCCAATGGAGTCTAGTACATTCCTAGCATTTCCGAAGGAATCTAGTACCCTTTTAGCATTCCCGAATTCCTAGCATTCCCGAAGGAGTCTAATATATTCTAAGGGTAATCATTCATTCAATTGTCAAATATGCAATAGGTCACATCATAAATATCGATCCAACCCACCCTACTAAGTGTTCATAGGGTTAAATGTGCATTGATTCTTGGAATGTCACTCAAAAATGTCTAACAATGACCCAAAACCATAAGGGAATCCATATTACAAGATCAGCAAAATCTACCAAAGTCAGGGGAGGTCGCTCAAGCGATCTATTGGATTCTAAATTTCTAGAAAGTTGGAAAACACCGCCCGACAGGCCGCTTGACAAACCACTCAAGCGGTGTCTGAATTTGTGGAGGCCGCTCGAGCGAGTTGGAGGCCGCTCGAGTAGTCGGGTAGAATTCTGGATTTTTCAACAGATTCAAGAACACGGACCAAAACTAACTTTTCTACTATAATACGATGAAATCATGCAATTCTACCACTCTACACACTCACACACACTTATATAAGGTATTATGTCCCTACCTCAAGCTTAAGATGATGGATTTGATGAAGAAGATGATATCCTAGCTTCGGATGACCTCAAGAGCTTCGATTCTCCTTGCTTAAGCTTCGAATCGACGATCTATCTTCGGGTATGTGTTAAATACGCATAGGCCACTCCATATCTCAAAAGACATCGAAATCGTCGGGTGGATGGGTAGCATTTGTAGAGAGAAGGTGGAGGGGTTATGAGAGAGGAGAGCTTGAGCTTTCTTTCCAGAAGTGAGCTCAAGAAGCCCCAAAATCTGATTTTGGGCAAAACATGGGGATTGGTCAATTGACCAAGATGCCCTCCTCTCATTAATTTGACAAAATTGAACCCCCGGGTCAAGTCCTAATTTACCCGAGCTCAAAACTATATCCTTCGATGATATATCTCATTAATTAAACATCTCAAACACAATTTAGAAACGAGAAATTTTTTGGGTCCTCACACTAATGCACTAAATCCGATCATAACTCCGTAGTTAACCGTGATTGGGCGAGAGCAATACTTGGTTGGGTGACCCTCTAGGAAGTCTTCGTGTTGCACCACATTTTTGGATTTTCTACTTTTGGGTTTGAGCCAACAGTGAAACGTTTGGCTCACGCTTGCCTAGAGGTGGAGAGTTCATTAGAAGGAGGGGGGCCAAGTGACGGTAGAAATTATAACACGGGGAGGGACTATTTTTTGCTATTCCGAAAGCGATGCGAAAAGTTGACTTGGGCATCATTTTTTTGACCGTGTCCGAGGTTCGATTTCCCATGAAAATAGGCCCGCCCTGTAGTGAGGGCCAATACCTTTGTTTTGATATGCTGTGGCTCATGTGAGTCCACTAGATTCAAAAGTTATTGCCAATTGAAGACCGAATGATCGAGATACGTTTTGCCAGCCCGTTCTTGGAAGAAGGACCGTAAGGATTGAAACAGGAGAACATTTTGGGTGCAATCATACCAGCACTAATGCACTGGATCCCATGATAACTTTGTAGTTAAGCGAGCTTCGACAAGAGCAGTACTAGGATGGTCACCTTCTGGGAAGTCCTCATGTTACCCTCCTTATTGAATTTCCTACTTTTGGGCTCCAGCCAGTAACAGAATGTTTGGCTCTCACTCGCCTGAGGAGGGAGGTCCGTCAAAAGGAGGGGGCCATGTGACGGTAAAAATTACAACACGGGGAGGGATGATTTTTTGCTCTTCTGAAAATGATGCGATAGGTCAACTTGGGCATTAATTTTTCGACCAAGAGCGAGGCCAAGGATTGAAACAGGACAACATTTTGAAAGCGATCATACCAGCACTATTGCGTCGGATCCCATCATAAATCTGTACTTATGCATGCTTGGGCGAGAGCAGTACTAGGATGGGTGACCCCCTCTGAGAACATTTCGGGTGCGATCATACCAACACTATTACACTAGATCTCATCAGAACTTTGCAGTCAAGCGTGCTTGGGCGAGAGCAGTACTAGGAAGGCTAACCCTCATGTTGCACCCACTTTTTGGATTTTGTACTTAGGGGCTGGAGCCAGTGGCAAAATGTCTATCTCACGCTTGCCGAGAGGAGGGGACTCTGTCAGAAGGAGGGGGCCGGGTGACGGTACAAATTACAACATAGGGAGGGACAATTTTTGCTCTTCCAAAAATGATGCGATAAGTCGACTTGGGCATCGTTTTTTTGATCGAGACTGGGGCCTAGTTTTCTACGAAACTGGGCCCACCTCAAAGAGAGAGCCAATACCCTCATTTTGACATGCTGGGGTACCTGTGAGTCCACTCGTTGAGAGCGCCAATACCTTCGTCTTGTTATGACGTGGCTCTCTTGAGTCCACTTGTTTCTAAAGTTATGGCCAATCACAAACTAAAAGTTCAAGATAAGGTTTGCCAACCTGTTCTTGGAAGAAGGAACATAAGGATTGAAACAGGAGAACATTTTGGGTATGATCGTACTTGTACTATTTCATTGGATTCCATCAAAACTCCACAGTCAAGCGTGCTTGGACAAGAGAGTACTAGGATGGGTGACCCGCCGGGAAGTCCTCGTGTTGCACCTCTCTTTTTGGATTTCCTACTTTTGTGCTTGAGCCAGCGGCAAAACGTCCGGCTCATACTCGCCGAGAGGAGGAGAGTCCGTCAGAATAAGGGGGCCATGTGACGGTAGAAATTATAAACAAGGAGGGAAGAATTTTTGCTCTTCCGAAAATGATGCGATAAGTCGACTTGGGCATTGTTTTTCTGGCTGACACTGAGGCCTAGTCTCATACAGAATAGGCTCACCCATAGAGCTCGCCAATACCTTCATTTTGATATGCTCAAGCTCACGTGAGTCCACCCGGTTTAAAAGTTATGGCTAATCAAAAACAGAATGCCCGAGATAAGTTTTGCTAGCTCGTTCTTGGAAGAAGGAATGTAAGGATTGAAATTGGAGAACATATGGGGTGCAATCATACCAGCACTAATGCATTGGATCCAATCGCAACACCACAATTGCACGTGATTGGGCGAGAACAGTACTAGGATGATTGACCCCCTGGGAAATCCTCGTGTTGCACCTCCCCTTTTGGATTTCTTACTTTTGGACTCAAGCCTGCGGCGAAACGTCTAGCTCACGCTTGCTAAGAAGAGGGGTGTTCGTCGGAAGGAGGGGGTCGGGTGATGGTAGAAATTACAACACGGGGAGGAATAATTTTTGCTCTTCCAAGAATGATGGGATAAGTCAACTTGGGCACACTTTTTGACCAATTTCGGCACCCAGTGTCCTGCAGAAACTGGCCCACCCCATGGAGAGTGCAAATACCTTCTTTTTGGTATGTTGTGGCTCCCGTGAGTCCACCAGGTTCAAAAGTTATGGCAATCACAGACCGAACGTTCGAGATAAGGTTTGCCAACCCGTTCTTGGAAGAAGGAACATCAAGATTCAAACAAGAGAATATTTCTGGTGCGATCAAAGCAGCACTAATAAACAAGATCCCATCATAACTTTGCAGTCAAGCATGCTTGGGCAAGAGCAGTACTAGGATGGGTGACCCCCTAGGAAGTCCTCCTGTTGCACCCCTCTTTTTGGATTTCTTACTTTTGGGCTCGAGCCTGCGGAAAAATGTCTAGCTCTTGCTCGCTTAGAGGAGGGATTCCATCAAAAGGAAGGGGCCGGGTGATGATCAAAATTACAACACGGGGAAGGACAATTTTTCACTCTTCCGAAAATGATGCGATAAGTCAACTTGCGCATCATTTTTCCGACAGAGACTGTAGCCCAGTCTCCCGTGAAAACTAGCCCACCCCGTAGAGAGCGCCGATACCTTCATTTGACATACTGTGGCTCTCGTGACTCCATCTGGTTCAAACGCTATGGCCAATCACATACCAAACGTTCGAGATAAAGTTTGCCAGCTCATTCTTGGAAGAAAAACATAATGATTGAAATAGGAGAACACTTCGTGTGCGATCATACTAGTACTATTGCATCGGATCCCATCAGAATTTCGCTGCCAATCATGCTTGGGCGAGAGTAGTACTAGGATGGGTGACCCTGGGAAGTCCTTATGTTGCACCCCCCTTTTTGGATTTCCTACTTTTGGGCTCGAACCGGAGACAAAACGCCCTGCTCACGGTTGCCAAGAGGTGACAGTTCATCAGAAGGAGGGGCCGGGTGAAGGTAGAAATTACAATATGAGGAGGCATGATTTTTCGCTCTTCCAAAAATGATGCGATAAGTCAACTTGGGCATAATATTTCTGACCAAGTCCTAGGTCCAGTCTCCTACGAAAATTGGCCCGCACCGTAGAGAGCGCCAAAACCTTCATTTTGATATGCTGTGGCTCCCTTGGGTCCACCAGGTTCAAAAGTTTTGGCCAATCAAAGACCGAACGTGCAAGATATGTTTTGCCAACCCATTCTTGGAAGAAGGAACGTAAGGATTGGAAGAGGAGAACATTTTGGGGGTGAACATACCAGCACTAATGCATTGGATCCCCTCATAAATTCACCGTTAAGTGTGCTTGGGCGAGAGCAGTACTAGGATGGGTGACCCTTTGGGAAGCCCTCGTGTTGCACCACCGATTTTGGATTTCTAACTTTTGGGCTCGAGCCAGCTGCGAAATGTGTAGCTCATGCTTTTCTAGAGAAGGGGAGTCCGTCAGAAGGAGAGGGCCAGGTGATGGTAGAAACTACAACACAGGGAGGGACAGTTTTTCACTCTCCAAAAAACGATGCGATAAGTCTCCTGCGAAAATTGGCCCACCCCGTAAAGAGCGGCAATACCTTTGTTTTGATATGCTGTGGCTCCCATGAGTCCACCCGGTTCAAAAGTTATGGCCAATCACACATTGAACGTTCAAGATAAGGTTTGCCAGCCTGTTCTTAAAAGAAGAAATATAAGGATTGAAATAAGAGAACATTTCAGGTGCGATAATACCAGCACTATTGCATTGAATCCCATTAGCACTTCGCTGTCAAGCGTGCTTGGGCGAGAGTAGTATTAAGATGGGTGACCCCCGGGAAGTCCTCGTGTTGCACCCCTTTCTTTGGATTTTCTACTTTTGGGATTGAGGTTGCGGCGAAACGTCTGGCTCATGCTTGCCGAGAGGAGAGGAGTCCACTAGAAGGAGGGGGCCAAGTGAAGGTAAAAATTACAACACAGGAGGGACGATTTTTTGCTCTTCCGAAAATGATGCGATAAGTCAACTTGGGCATTATTTTTTCGATCGATTCCAGTGCACAGTCTCGTACGGAAACTAGCCAACTCCATGAAGGGCACTAATACTGTCGTTTTGATATACTGTGGCTCCCGTAAGTCCACCTGGTTCAAAAGTTATGGCCAATCAAAGATCGAACGTTTTGAGATAAGGTTTGACAGCTCGTTCTTGGAAGAACGAGCATAAGGATTGAAATAGGAGAATATTTTGGGTGCGATCATACCTGCACTAATGCAGTTAAGGGTGCTTGGGCGAGAGCAGTAGTAGGATGGGTGACCCTCTGGGAAGTCCTCGTGTTGCACTCCCATTTTGGGATTTCCTAGCTCACACTTTGCAAGAGGACGGGAGTCCGTCAGAAGGAGGGGGTTGGGTGACAATAGAAATTACAACACGGGGTGGAGCAATTTTTTGCTTTGTCAAAAACAATGCGATAAGTCAACTTTGGCATCGTTTTTTGGATCGAGACCGTAGCTTAGTTTCCTACGTAAACTAGCCCACCCCATAGAGAGCACCAAGAGCTTCGTTTTGATATGGTATGGCTCCCGTGAGTCCGCCTGATTCAAAAGTTATGCCAATCAAAGACTGAATGTTCGAGACAAGGTTTGTCTGCCCGTTCATGGAAGAAAGAACATCAGGACTGAAGAAGAAGAACATTTCGGGTGCCATCATACCAACACTATTGCAATAGATCCCATCAAAACTCCGCAGTCAAACATGCTTGGGTGACAGCTGTACTGGGATGGGTGACCCCCTGGGAAGTTCTCGTGTTGCACCCTCTTTTTGGATTTCCTACTTTTGGGCTAGAGCCAGTGGTGAAATGTCCGGCTCACTCTTGCTGAGAGGAGGGGTGTCCGTCAGAAGGAGGGGGTCAAGTGACGGTAAAAATTACAACATGGAGAGCGGCGATTTTCGCTCTTGCAAAAACGATGCGATAAGTTGACTTGGGCATGGTTTTGCCACTGAGACAAGGGCCCAGTCTTCTACGGAATTGACCCACCGCGTAGAGAGAGTCAATACCTTCATTTTGATATGCTATGGCTCCCGTGAGTCCACCCGTGGAGAGCGCCAATACCTTCATTTTGATACGGCGTGGCTCCCGTGTGTCCACCTGGTTCAAAAGTTATGGTCAATCACAGACCGAACGTTCAAGATAAGATTTTCCAGCCCGTTCTTGAAAGAAGAAACATAAGAATTGAAATAGGGAACGTATCGAGGTTGATCATACTTGTACTATTGCATGGATTCCATCAGAACTCTGCAGTCAAACGTGCAAGGGCGAGAGCAGTACTAGGATGGGTGACCCCCAGGGAAGTCCTTGTGTTGCACCCCTTGTTTTGGATTTCCTACTTTTGGTCTTGAGCCAGCGGTAGAACGTCTAGCTCACACTTTCTGAGAGGAGCGGAGTCCATCAGAAGGAGGGGGCCGGGTGATGGTAGAATTACAACACTGGGAGAGACGATTCTTTGCTCTTCCAAAAATGATGAAATAAGTTGACTTGGGCATGATTTTTCAACCAAGCCCAGGGCCCACTCTCCTACAAAAATTGGCCAAACCTATAGAGAGCGCCAATATCTTTGTTTTGATATGGTGTGGCTCCTATGAGTCCACCCGGTTCAAAAGTTTTGGCCAATAAAAGACCGAACGTTCGAGATAAGGTTTGTCTGCCCGTTCTTGGAAGAAGGAACACATGGATTGAAATTGGAGAACATTTTGGGTGCGATCATACCAGCACTATTGCACCAGATCCTATAAGAATTCCGCAATTCATCGTGCTTTGGTGAGAGCTATACTAGGATGGGTGACCCCCTTGGAAGTCCTCGTGTTGCACCTACTTTTTTGTATTTTCTACTTTTGGTTTCATGCTAGTGGCTAAACATCCGGCCCATGCTTGTCGAGAGGAGAGGAGTCCGTCAGAAGGAAGGGGCCAAGTGATGGTATAAATTACAATACGGGGAGGGATAATTTTTTGCTCTTCCAAAAATAATGCGATAAGTCGACTTTGGCATCGTCTTTTTGACCAAGACTAGAACCCAGTCTCGTACGAAAACTGGCATACCCCGTAGAGAGCGCTAGTACCTTCGTTTTGATATGGGGTGGCTTCCCGTGAGTCCACCCGGTTCAAAAGTTATGGCCAATCAAAGACCTAACGTTTGAGATAAGATTTTCCAGCACGTTCTTGGAAGAAGGAACATAAGAATTGAAATAGGATAACATTTCAGGTGCGATCATAACAACACTATTGCATTGGATCCCTTCTGAACTCCGCTGTCTAGCGCTCTTGGCGAGAGCATTACTAGGATGGGTGAGTTCCAAGCAAGTCCTCATGTTGCACCCCCCGTTTTGGATTTCCTACTTTTGGGCTCAAGCTAGCGGTGAAATGTCTGGCTCACACATGTTGAGAGGAGGGGAGTCCGTTAGAAGGAAGGACCGAGTGACGGTAGAAATTACGACATGGGGTGGGATGATTTTTCGCTATTCTAAAAACAATGCGATATGTGGACTTGGGCATAATTTCTCTGACTGAGAGTAGGGCCTAGTCTCCTATGAAAACTAGACCACCCTGTAGAGAGCACCAATACCTTCGTTTTGATATGATGTGGCTCCCTTGAGTTCGTCCAGTTCAAACCTTACGGTCAATCAAGGACCGAACGTTTTACATAAGGATTGAAACAAGAGGACATTTCGAGTGTGATCATGGTGCCACTATTACACCAGATCCCATCAGAACTCCGCTATCAAGCGTGCTTGGGCGACAACACCACTAGGATGGGTGACCCCTTGGGAAATCCTCGTGTTGCACACCCTATTTTGGATTTTCTACTTTTCGGCTTGAGCCAGCGGATTACAACATAGGGAGGGACAATTTTTCGCTCGAACTTGGTTAATGTTTTTCCGAACGAGACCAGGGCCCAGTCTCCTACGAAAATTGGCCTACCCCACCGAGAGCGCCAATACGTTCTTTCTGATATGGCATGGCTCCCGTGAGTTCACCCAGTTCGAAAGATATGGCCCATCAAAGTTCGAACGTTGGAGATAAGGTTTGTCTGCCTGTTATTGGAAGAAGAAACATAAGGATTGAAATAGAAGAACATTTCGGGTGTGATCATACCAACACTATTGCATCAGATCCCACCAGAACTCTGCAGTCAAGTGTGCTTGGGCGAGAGTTGTACTAGGATGGGTGACCCTCTGGAAAGTCCCCGTATTGCACTCCCTTTTTGGATTTTGGGCTCTAGCCAGCAGTGAAACATCTGGCTCACGCTTGCCGAGAGAAGGGGAGTCCGTCAGAAGGAGGGGCCGAGTGACAGTACAAATGACAACATGGGGAGGAACGATTTTGTGCTCGTTTGAAAATGATGCAATAAGCCGACCTAGGCAACATTTTTTTGACCGAGACCCAAGCCCAGTCCCTTACGAAACTAGGCCACCTCGTAGAGAGTGCCAATACCTTCATTTTGATATGTTGCGGTTCCCATGAGTCCACTCAGTTCAAAAGTTGTGGCTAATTAAAGACCAAATGTTCAAGATAAGGTTTGCCAGCCCGTTCTTAGAAGAAGGAATATAAGGATTGAAACAAGAGTACATTTCGGGTGCTGTTATACTAGCACTAATGCGCGAGATCCCATTAGAACTCCGCAGTTAAGCGTGCTTGGGTGAGAGCAGTACTAGGATAGGTGTCCCTTGGGAAGACGGCGTGGTGCACCCCTTTTTTTGGGTTTCCTACATCTGGGCTCGCGCCAGTGGTGAAACGTTCGGCTCACGCTCGCCGAGAGGAGGGGAGTCTGTGAGAAGGTGGAAGTTGGGTGATGGTAGAATTTACAACACGGGGAGGGATGAATTTTTGGTCATCCAAAAATGATTTGATAAGTCAACCAGGGCATCAATTTTTCGATCGAGATCGAGGCCCAGTTACCCACGAAACTGACCCACCCCGTAGAGAGCGCTAATACCTTCGTTTTGATATGTTGTGACTTCCATGAGCCCAACCGGTTCAAAATTTATGGCCAATCAAAGACTGAAGCTCAAGATATTGTTTGCCAGCCCATTCTTGGAAGAAGGAACATAAGGTTTGAAAGAGGAAAACATTCCGAGTGTGATCATACCAGCACTAGTGCACCGTATTCCATTAGAACTCTACAATTAAGCGTACTTGGGCGAGAACATTATTAGGATGGGTGAGTCCGTGGGAAGTCCTGGCATTGCACCCCCTTTTTTGGATTTCCTCCTCCTGGTCTTGAACCAGCAGGTAAAAAGCCAGGTTCATGCTTGCCAAGAGTAGGGGAGTCCGTCAGAAGGAGGGCCCAGGTGATGGTAGAAATTACGACACAGGGAGGGACAATTTTTTGATCTTTTGAAAATAACCATTCTTCCATTCTAGTTCTCGTTTATCTTGTGTCATGTCAATATTGTGTGTTCAATCGTACCTCCTAGCACACTCTCAGAGGATGCTAGTAATATCATGTCATCTCCTATCACACTCCCAAAGGACGCTAGTAACGTAGGATCATATCCTAGCATACTCCTAAAGGAAGCTAGTAACGTAATATTACCCCCTAGCACACTCCAGAAGGAAGCTAGTAATGATCGCGTATTGGTCATATGTCAACGTTCCTTACATATTTAGATTCAATTCTCCATCCATCATATTATTTCAACAAGTTCATTTGATCCTATAATCATGATGACAGACCAAGAATTGAGGCCTAGAAGAAATCTTATCAAGCATCCCAAGTCATCTAGATGGGGAAAAATAGGCCATTCAGATGGATAAGAATTCTCAGAAGTAAAGACAAATACTGCAGGCAAGGTCATTCAGATAGAGCAAAATAGGTCATTCGGATGAGATACAAAATTTCAAAAACAATAGAAATGCTGCAAACAAGTTCATTCAGATGGGTAGAAATAGGTCAATTGAACGAGATACAAAACTTCATAAAAAGATGAGATCCTGTAAGCAAACTCGTCCGGTTGATCGTGAAAATCACAAGTTTGAAAGAAAATCTGCATACAAGAAGCAAGATCCAAATTTAGAAAAATCTTGAAACAAAGCTCCTCCAAGCAAACACAGGCCAAATAGTTTCAAATATCAATGGGTTAGGAAGGGTTCTTGGAGGAATCAAAATTTAGATCAAGAAATTTTGGTGGAGGGTCTGAGAGAGAGCACAACAATAGAGAGAGAGACGTATACGTTTCGTGTGTTTTGATTTGGGGAAACTATCTGATATA
Source organism: Arbutus unedo (assembly GCA_014822125.1). NCBI lineage: Eukaryota > Viridiplantae > Streptophyta > Magnoliopsida > Ericales > Ericaceae > Arbutus > Arbutus unedo. Next base: position 2,580 of record JABCMJ010010417.1, on the reverse strand, counting down.
AACATGAACCCAAACCATTTGATTACACTTACCCCCACCATATTGCAAACTTGCTAACCTCAAGTTCTATTACTATCCTTCCATAACAGAATGGTCCCAAATCACATAATCAAGCATAAATACAATGCCCAATAATTTTCTAAACATTAAAATTAAAAACGATAAATTTTTTGGGTCTCTACAGTAATTGTATTTATACTGACAATATAATACAATTCGCACCTAATGGTTATTATGAATGCTTGTGCTCATAACCCAAAGATAATTAATAGATGTATACATTTAATGTTGTTAACTTTGATTCAATATATAGTGAGGCCTTGTGGACCAATAGTCTTGATGAGTTGGGTTACAATGACAACTGTTAATCATTAATGAAATTCACGTCTCTTTATAGGAATTGATGATATCCTCTGAGACAGCATATAAGTTTCAATTATGTTAAACCCTACAGGTGGATATTAATATCTGACATAACAAATAAATTAAGTGGAAGATCTCAAGAAATTTTATAAATGTTGATTAAATAAATTGTCAATAATTTATTTTAATCAATGGATATTTGTAGTCTTAACGAGTGGAGATAAATAAGCATTTAATAACATGAAACTCGAAATATAATTTTAAGATATGAAGAGTGAATGCAATTATAATTCTATAGAATTATGAATTGTAATTTATATAATTCAGAATCAGTCCGAGTTGGATTAGAAATTCTGAATTAGGAAGCCCAGCTCCTACTTCTCCTAGGGGTCCTTATCGTTGCCTATATATACACCACTGTGCCTTCTAGGTCAAGAACAACTTAATACTCAAAATATTGAGAGAGATTCTGAGAAGAAAAGGAGATCATGTTTTTGATCCCACACTCAGTTTTGTGATCAAGGTACAATAGGATTACGGCAGAAGATCTTAAGGTCAGTCAAGTAAGGTCATTCTCACCGTGCTCAAAGTTCAATCAGGATCAAATTATGAACATTGTAAAGATTAAACCAGAGAGATATCGAAAGTATGAACCCTAGTTCTGCCTAGTAGAATTTCATATTTTTTTGTTGTATAATCTATGAGCGTTCATAACTAGGTCTCGAAAATTGATCCCTAACACCAAGCGCATCCTAAACACTAGACCAAAATTGAGAAGTAAACCTAGATTCTGATCTGATACGATAGATAGTTGTTAGGGATGATTCCCGAGACCCAGTGATGAACGCGCATAGATTATACAATAGAAAAAAATATGAAACCCTATTAGGCGAGTTAGGGTTTATACCTTCGAGATCTTCCTAGTTTATTCTTGATAATCTTCATAGTTTGATCATGATTGAACTTTGAGCACAACTGGAATGATCTTTCTCGACTAATCTCGAGATCTTCTACCGTGCACTTTGATCACGAACTAAGTGTGGGCTAAAAAACGTGATCTCCTTGCCTTCGCGGAACCTCTCTCAATATTTCGAGTATTAAGTTGCCACCATAGTTGGGAATACCATACAGTACCGGCCGGTACGTAACATTTTGACATAAAAACGGTACCAAATACCGTGGTACCGTACCATTCTCAATACCGGTCCGTACTGGCGAATACCGGCCATATCGGCTGGTACTTGACTTTTTTAGGAATTGCGAAAAATTAATTTTTTTGGGCTTTCTCGCTATGGTTTACATATATATTGATAGTTGCGATAAATCCGATACGATACTCGGTACATGACCGGTACCGATACGTACCGTACCAATAAGAAAATCGATACTCAAGCTGATCCGGTATTCAGAACATTGGTTGCCATAGACCTAGAAGGCATAGCGGTCTATATATAGGAAACGATAGGGACCCTAGGAGAAGTGTGGGCAGAGCTTCCTATATAATTCGGGATTCTAAATTCAACTTGAATTAATTTTGAATTATATAAATTATAATTTATACCACTACAGAATTATAGTTGCATTCCCTTTCATATATCTCAAAATTATATTTTGAACTCCATTTTATTAAATGCTTATTTATCTCTCCACATTAAGATTATAGATATTCGCTGATTAGAATAAATTATTAATAATTTATTTAATCAACATCTATAAAATTCCTTGAGACCTTCCACTTAACTTATTCATTATGTTGGATACCAATATCCATCCACCTACAAGGTTTGACATAACCGAAACTTATAAACTTTCTCAAGAGGATATGATCAATCCCTATAAAAGAGACGTGAATTTTATTAATAATTAACAGTTATCATACACTTAATATTGTGACCCAACTCATCGGGACTATTGGCCCACAAGGGCTCACTCTATAATGAATCAAAGTCAACAACATTAAATGTACACAGTCATTAATTATCTTTGGGTTAAGAGCACAAACATTCATAATAACCATGAGATGCGAATTGTATTATATTGTCAGTATAAATATAATTATCTCAAATTGGTTCTGTTCAATACACATAAAGTGTACTAACAGAGTGAGTTAAAACTATACAATTTCTTACCTACTGTAACACGGTGTTACAGTCCTACTGGTGGTGTGTCCAATTTCACCTAAAGACTGTGAACCAAAGACTTATATTCTATAAGAAC
>JABCMJ010010416.1:0-13159 GCA_014822125.1 Arbutus unedo | reverse complement strand
GTCTCGTATCAAAACATATAGGTTTTCCTTTAATACAAAAGTATACAGTTCGCAAAGGTTTGTCTATGCTGAATACATAAGAAGCCATATGCGACACACACTCCCTATGCAACCCACATCAAATTTGACGTCACATCCTCCTATCCCACATAAAGGATACACGGCACACCTTCCTATTCAACACGTAGGACACATGTCACCGCTAACGACTAACATAACACATCACCAATATTATATGTGTGTGAAATGAAATAGTATGAAACATGAGCAACATGAGATAACACAAGCAAAAATGTATAAGACGAACAAGAATGAGTATAATGGCACATTCGATAATTTCATAACACATTTCATTAACCGTTAGGCCATGTAGCCATTTCACGACTCACAGGTTCCATCAACGAGTTACAGTTAAGTATTGAATCGCGATTCCCTAGCTTGACTCCTGGTAGAGGCTAATAACATCAATTCATTTCCTAGCACATTTCCCAAAGGAAGCTAGTCCACAGTCTCTAGCACTTCTCCCAAAGGGGGGTAGATTGTATCATTCCTAGCACTTCTCCCATCGGAGACTAGTACAACATGTCATTTCCTAGCACTTCTCCCAGTGGAGGTTAGTCCAATAATTTTTGCATCGTTCAAGTGTCAACGCATGTCACATGTCTCATATCAATCGTCATCCTTCATTCATATCGTGTCTCATAGAGTATCATCAACTTAAACAGTAAATGAGCGAACAAGCACTCAATGCATAAGAATCTCATACGGTATGAAAAGTGAACATAGATGTCCAATAATAACGAGATCGTAAGCGAATTCAAGTTAAAGGCTAAAGATGAACCATGTCATGTCATAACGTCAAGAGCGCCAACAAGTCTTTTATAGAACTATTTGTCACACCCCATAGGTTACCAATCCAATAAATCGTATTTCTCGTGCATTTTCATTTTCATACCTAGTCATCCCATAGGAGGCTAGTTCATCACTCCTCGCATTCCTTTTCGGGGAGTCTAGTTCATCACTCCTAGCATTCCCTTTCGGGGAGTCTAGTTCAAGATCTTCCTAGCATTTTCGAAGGAGTCTAGTACCATCACCCTAGCATTCCTCTCAAGTGCCCCACGCATGTCACTTGTCACATAGCAATGTCATTTCATCAACTTGAACTCTCAAGTATTGCACATGCTTCGTAATCATCGTCTTAGATTTGTAACATATTGTGTTGTAATTATACGATAAGAATCCTAGAAGTAAGTCCAAAGGATAGGTGTAAACATCAACCGTAGAAGTCCAAAAACTCAAATTTCCAATAATAAGTTCAATAAGAATAAAATATAGAATTACCGGTAATACAGATACTATTACCAGTAATACAGACTTTATTACTGGTAATACAGAATACTGCCAGAAAAGAAATATTTAAGTGTCTTTTCTACAGATTTCTCAAACTTTTATTTTTCAAGTTCTAAACCAACACCTAAGCTCGTACACTACCAAAATAAGTCATACACGCGTAAAAGAGGTAAAAGATCCCTACCTCACAGTTCATACCCAAAATTTGGAGTCACGTAGATCCTTATCTCACATCACGGACTTCCATCGACAAGATTACAAGAATACCTATCCCACAATAATTGCTAATTCGATGTATGAACACACACGTGTCACTACCACGATGCATAACCGCATACACGTGCCTCAACCACAACACATGACTACGATTGAAGATACCTAATCACTCATGTGTCACATTACACGGTCATGACTACTAACATGTTTTCATACCAAGACAATACTCAAAACCCAGTACAAAATCCATCAGAATCACCACTACACCTAACTAAGGCAAACACGACGTCAACACGTGCCTCAATAATTAAGTCAAACTTGTTTCGAAGCCTAAACATATGCAGAACCAAACTGAACACCAACTTAGAACCACATAACCACGCATATATCACTATTGTGGCACATGACTGCACACACGTCATTATCAAGACTCATGACCCCTCGAATCTCATACCACACCACACGACTTCACACATGTCCTATTTCACAGTCCACGACTACGACACAATACTCCACATGTCTCCTTAAACGAGTCCACAACTATGACACATGGCCCCTACATATGTCCTATTATACTTATTTAGCAAGTATGAAAATTAACATAATCATACTTCAAGTTATTAGGAACAACTTTCTTGCTAAACACGAAGTCTAAAACAAATCGTAAACATGATAAAAACGCAAAAAAAATTAAGATATCTAATCCATCATAGTTTACTAAAGTTGCAATTTATAAGGATTTACTCGTCAGAAAATGTTCGTTCTTCAGTCTAAATTTTGCTAAGACTTTAGACTACGTGATTGTAAAAATATGGAGTTAATCCAAGCAGCCAAGAATTCTAGATAGGCTCGGGAAGAGGTCTGTCCAAAAACAGTCTCAAAACAGTTTTGTCCGGTTGTGAACAATTTTGGTATTTTGGCCGTAACTCCTTACTCTGAACTTCGATTGAAGCATTTTATATATTAAACTTTAAGAGAATTATGAGAGCTACGACTTTGTAGTTATACACTTTCCCAATTCAGAATCAATGTGTCTCAAAAATCATGAATAGTACCAAATCGTACTTAAAATTTTCAGATTTTCTTTTGTGTTTATAGTGTTCTTGGTAAAAAATATCCCAAATTTTTCGGAAAATAACCCAAAAATTACTTGATTTGGTAAATTAAAAAATCTAATTTTTATACCACAAAATGCGTAAATTACACTTTCCTCCTATATTATGCAACATGTCAAGATCAAGTGCCTAAGTTATATTTCACACACATGGGTCCCAACTCATATTATCCAAGTCATGCATTATCAAATGCCTTATATTTAACTTAAAATGAATAATTTTTCGGATCCTTACAGAGGTGTTGATCAAATAAGACCTCACTCACTGGTGAATCAAAGTGATACATAATAGAAACTTGAGTTCATTTGTTTTCTCAGGATTAATAGTGAATTACAATCAGCATTGTAAGATTCACACTTACTGTGATAGTCATTCAAATAGTGTGACTCTTATGATGATATTTCAATGTATACCATATACACCAACCTATTAACTTGAAGTCTTTCACTTCAATAATTGCGATGAATCATTCTATCTTATAAAAGTTAATCATGTTGCAGTTGACCTGATAGATAGTTCATTTCTAACAGCAACTGTGAGTAATTTAAATTACTAGCAATTACAATTTATATCTCTTGTACATAAATCACATTCACATACATAAACCATATTCAATGTAATTTAGAACTTCCGTTATTCATCTCATGAACTATGTCCAGTGTATGAAATAAAACATTTCAAAATAATAAAATAAAGCTCTAATTGTATACGAGAAATAATAAATAAATTGGTATTGAGGTCATTAATCCCAACAAACCATGCATATAACAAAGCAGATATCAGGTCTAGTACACAATGTAGCATACTTAAAGCTTCCTACCGCATAAGCATAAGGAACTGCTCTCATCCTATCTTCATCTTCAAGTATCTTAGGACATTGATCCTTGGACAGATAGATTCTATGTCTGAAAGGGATGGACCCTTTCTTAGAATCTTACTTGCCAAAATGGGCAAGAATTGTATCGATACAAGTAGTTTGTGATAATCTCAACATCCTTTGTTTGCGATCTCGAATAATCTCAATCCCAATGATGTGACCAACTTCTCTCAAGTCCTTCATATCGAATTGGTTGGACAACCACACCTTCGCTAAAGATAACACTCTCACATCATTTTTGATGAGTAAGATATCATCTACATATAGTACCACGAACACCACTACTTTTTTGTTGCATCTCTTGTACACATACGACTCATCTATACTTTGATCAAAAGTAAAAGACTCGATTGCCTGATCAAAACAAATGTTCCAAGACCTTGATGCTTGCTTAAGTCCATAAATGGACTTCTTAAACTTGCACACCATGTGCTCTTGGCCCTTTGCTATGAATCCAACTGGTTGTAGCATGTAGATGCATTCATTTGAGGAACACAGTCTTGACGTCCAATTGTCAAATCTCTTAATTGATATGAACTGCAATGGATAAGAGAATCCAAATAGATTAAAGCATGGCTACCGATGAAAAAGTTTCCTCATAGTTAATTCCTTCTTTCCGAGTAAAACATTTTGCTACAAACCTAGCTATAAAGGTTTCCACCTTCCTGTCCACTCTTTTTTTTTTTTTTTTTGTAGATCCACTTGCATTCAATGGGTTTTATTCCTTTGGGTGGTTTAACAAGATCCCTAACTTTATTAGAGTATATAGACTCCATTTTTTAATTCATAACCTTTTGCCAATGTTCTATATTTGTGTTTTGTACTGCTTCATTGTAGTAATAGGGTTCGGCATCCAGTTCTTCAAGGATTCTATCAAAAGATTGTCCCAAGAACATGTACCGATCGAGTTGAATAACTCACCCACTACGACGAGGCACCGTTGTGTCAACCGTTGTTTTTTGTGGTGTTTCCTCCTACACTAATGGTGCTAAAAAAGTTTACATTGGTCTCTCTCCTATTAATTCCTCTAGAATAATCTTACTTTTGGACTTGTGATCCAAAACATAGTCCTCTTCTAAATATCGGGCATTGGTACTAAAAATGAACTTCTGATCCTTAGGACTATAAAATAAACCACTCTTCCTTCCTCTAGGATACCCCACAAAGAAACAAACTTGTGTCCTTGATTCCAACTTATCTGTGTTCCCTTTTAGCACATGTGCTAGACTACCCAAATCCGAACATGTTGCATGCTAGGCTTGTGCTCAATCTACAATTATGTGGGAGTCAAAGGTACTAACTTAGATGGTACCAAGTTAAGAATATATGCCTCTGTTTCAAATGCATGTCCCCAAAACAAAACTGGTAAATTTGAATAACTCATCATAGATCTTACCATGTCCATAAGAGTCATACTCCTTCTTTTCACTACACCATTTTGCTATGGCATACTAGGTGTAGACAACTAGGATGTAATCCCCTCATCAAATAAGTAGTCTCTAAACTATCTCAGAGGTATTCACCACTACGATCAAATCATAGTGTCTTGATATATTTTTGAAGACGCTTCTCCATTTTCGCCCTATACTCTTTAAATTTCTTAAAGGCTTTGGACTTATGGTGCATCAAATAAATATACCCATACCTTGAATAATCATTAATAAAACTGATGACATATTCAAAGCCACCTCTTGCTTGGATTTTCATAGGCCCACACAAATCAAAGTGAACCAATTCCAATGACTTTTTGGCTCTATACCCTTACCTTGAGAAGAGTCTTTTTGTCATTTTACCTTCTAAACAGGATTCACAGACTGGAAGTTTCTTTATTTCCAATGAATCCAATGGTCCATTTTGAACCAGTTTAGAAATTCTATTTGTATTATTCAATTCATTTAGTTGCAGTGTGGGAGAGATAGGATTAATAACATAAAGATCATCCACCAATAAATTAGAACATATAAAATGTTTATTAAATTTATTAACCACAAAATTATTAAAATTAACCAAATAACTGTTAGAAACTAAAATTAAATTTCTTCTAATACTAAGAACATAAAGGCAATCTTTCAATATTAAAATCCTATCACTATCAAAATTAAGTTGTAAATCTCCCACTGCAACTGCTGCTACTTTCGTAGCATTGGCCATGTGTAAGTAAACCTTCTCATCACTAAGCTGCCTAGTTTCTTGAAACTTCTGCAATGAATTGCAAATATGATTAATGGCTCCCGTATCTAACACACCAAAAATTGATAGATAACATAGCTAAACATGTTTCAACCACTAGTGAATATTTTACCTTGATTGTTCAATTTGTTGAGATAGACCAGACATTACTTCTTTCAGTGCTCTAACTGCTTGCGGTGAAAACACTTGTCCTTCGGCTTTTTCACTCCACCTTAAGGTCCATTATTCACTTGAGAATTTGCAACCTACTTTTGAGCCCTTTTCCGCTTCATCATATATTCTGGTTTAGAAACAAAATATTTCTCAAGTATAAACACATTTCTTGATTTTTTCATTATGCCCTCTGTTGCTTGGAGTTCTTTAAGAAGTTCTGCCAAAGCGTAACAAAATTTGTTCATATTGTAATTCATTCGAAAACTCTTAAAACTCTCCGGCAGTAAATGGAGTATGATATCGATTTGGGTTTTTTCATCCATTTCAGCTCCAAGGATCTCTGGTTCATTTAGATGATTCATTATCTTTATAACATGATCCCTCATTGAGCTCTCTTCAGTCATCTTTGTGTTAAGCAAGTCTCTCATAGCAACCCGCCTTATTGCACGATTATGATCCCCAAATATTTTTTTGAGGTTTATTATCATGTCATAGACAATGGCCATAAATTGTTGCTAATGTTGCAGAACATTTGATATAGATGCCAAAATATAGCACCGCGCCATCTCATCAGTCTTAACCCACTTCTTATAAGTTCGAGCTTCCTCATCGGTTACCCCTTCATCAAGTTTTTATGGGCAATCCTCACTGAGCACATATTTGTACTCTTCAGTAGCCAACACTATATCCAAGTTTCTTTTCTAGTCAATATAATTAGGTCCAGTGAGTTTGCTTTCTTTGAGAATGACCGAAAGTGGATTGAAAGAGTCAATTCTTGAATCTGAGAGTCATATAATAACACCTATGGAGGGCAAATAAAAAACTTTTGAATTTCATATAAAATATTAGTTCCCTCTACTAAACCATTAAACAAAAACATAGGCAATCCACCCCACTATAAAAAATATGTCTTCGATGGGAAGGTCTACTACTTTTCATCATTTGTGCAAATAGGTCTATTCCGTTTAATTTTGACTATCTAGACAAAAAAACTATTGTCAAGCAAAATTAAATAGTCAACTTAACTTTGGTCGTACAAAAAATAGCAATGACTTAGATGGAGAGAATACTACTATTTATAGTTAAGTGTACACCATCACCTCACACTAAATTAATTATTCCGTCATGATTCACACAATAATTAATTTAGAGCTATCCCAATAAAACTTGTACCGACGATTCCACAATTATTTTTTTCGATGTGGAGGAAGATTCAAAATCAATACACAAAACTAATCGTATCATCTACAAACTAGTTATTTAGACATGGTATTTTTTCATGAGGGTTATAAAAATATTTGCATGTGAGTGATCTAGGTATAGGTCAATATTCCATGTTGTCCAAAATTATAAGAGAACTATAATTAAACAAGGAAACAATGCCAATCACATATGAATAAGGAAACATAAACATAATAGAAATTCCAACTATTATGGTCAAATCATCAGTTTTCAAAATAGTCTTGATTCTTGCCACCGATCCCTCTAAAAATGTTAATTTTTTTGATCGTCAGAACTTGTTATTACATATCGATTATATGCCTTCGAATAGGAGTTCACAAGGCTATATCAATAAAAATAGATCTTGTGAATAAATTGAAATCTTTACATCAAATCCTAAGTCTCCATATAATCGGAGTTCACATGCTACGTGTTAATATTATAAACCCCAAAATTGATAATCATAAAAAAAATATAACCACACATAGAAAAGACAATGTGGGATCCAATCACACCAAACTATTCAATCACACAATCATACATGAGTGCCCATAATAGTGGGATAGGAAAAACTTCAAAACAGACATTAGCACAATACTACGTTCTATTTTACATGGACAACATAGTTTGTATAAACTACATCCATTATGTGAGGACTCGAGGTTCGACTTCTTATTTTTTATTATTTTTAGAATTCGTAATTTTGAGATTAATATTTAATTATGACTTAATCATAATGGACTGGAATGTTGGGACTCGATGCGAGGGTCGGGATAGTTCGAGGGGGTTAATGTAATTAACCTAATTATGAGTATAAAATGGTTAGGAAACTCTAAAATCAATTTATATTAAAAATACGTAACTTTTTTCTAAGGAGATTTCTAAACCCTCATTGCTTGAGGAGGGAGAACGAGTGTTTAGACGGAGGATTCATGCGACGAGATCAACGAGAAAGTTGTAGAGGACGTTGAGAGCATTGCATAGAGCCTGGAATCAACCCAGTGCAACAAGTATTCGAGAGATTTTCGGTCATACAAGTGGTTGCTGCGTTTTATTCAACTAAGGTAGGATTTCATATTGATTTACATTAAGATATTGCATAGATCTTGTTTAATTTGGTGGTATATATATGTTGTTTTTGGTGTGTGATCGAGTCATTCATGTTTTGTGTGAATTTTAGGATGATTTGGACAGTTAGATTATAGAAATGAAGACCAAAATGAAGTTATTTGTGAATAACAGAATCTAAAAAAAATAGACCATCGCGATAATCAAATTTTAAGAAATTTCGTTAGGGCAGTTTTAAAATTCTAAAAATTTTAAAAATTTTACTGAGTGTTGTTTTATGTGTCTATAGTGTTTGGTTAAAATTGTGAAGCCTAATTCAACGTAGAAAAATCTACAAAAATCCGTGATAGAGCTACAACAGATTCGCACCTGCGCCTGCTACACTAACACACTTTAGTAAAACAAGCATAATGGTTTATTTTGTTTGAAACTAGACACATAGAGATTTAAAACAAGTATATTTTATATTTTGTTTTTATCTGAGCAAAATTAGTTTTTCGATTGAATTTGACAAAATATTTTGGGTGTTTCAAAATAAGGTAATCAACCATGAACCGGCAAAAATGTGTTGTCCAAACTCCATTTTTAACCTATTAAGTATCATTTGAAAGCTTGTAGAGTGTAGTTTCTATTGACATTGGACCCAATGCCTCTACTTATAAATTATAATGGCTTAAAAATTTTAAGGGTAAACCTGATTATATAGCTTTATCCACTCGAGTAACTTATTGAAAAACAAAATCTGAATTTTTATACACTCGACTTATTTCTTGCCTTTTGTTGCACACAAAGTTACTATTTGAGTTTGATTTTTACTGGTAATGGTACATATGAGTATGCATGGACATTGGACTTCAGGTAAGGAATGACCCCTCGATATGATAGTCTGTAAACTCGACATGAGAGTTTTTGTGATTCTTCCAGTGAAAGATCGCCAAACAACAGGATAAAGAGGTGGCCCGATAGTCGGTGCAGCCCGTGAACTCTATAATAGGGTCCCCGATGTGGGTAGCCTATGGTGCAAGACCATAAAATTTATGCATGAGACACGTGATAGCATGGTAGTATTGTTGATGTATAGTAGATGATTTATATTGTCGTTGTGCATATTATATTGTTGATGCGAGCATGTTTTATTTAATATGTCGATGTTTTTAATATGATTTCCTACTCAAGCTCCGGCTTATGGTTTTCCGTAAAATAACAATTCACAAGTGATGACGTAGACCCGAGGACTTAGACCTCGTGTATAAAGATGTTTCAGCATACTAGATAGAATTTATACTTTTGACAATATTTGTGTTTAGATGTTCAATTAGAGATTTTTAGACTATATTTATTTATTTGTTCGGACATTGTGGGTCTGTTTTGATTAGTTTATATTCAGATAGTTAGGATCGATTATTTGTTATATGATAGTTGATTATTATTTATCAAGGATTTATTTCATCTTATTAGAGTTATATTTATGTTAAGTTTTGGTTTGCGTTGTTCAATTGCTAATTACATACCTTAGAAGTTGGGAGTGTGACAAGTTATCATAGCCAGCTCTGATACTACTATTAGGGATCGATTACTAAGACCCAGTGATGGATGCACACAGATTATACAACAAAAAAATATAAAATGCTATAAGACAGAACTAGGGTTCATACCTTCGAGATCTCTCTGATTTGATCTCAACAGCCTACACAGTTCAGTCTGACAGAAGTATGAGGACAACTGTAATGATCTTGCTCAACTGGCCTCGCGATCTTCTACCGTAATCCTATTACACATTGATCACGAACTGAGTGTGGGCTACAAACGTGATCTCTTTACCTTCACAGAACTTCTCTCAATATTTCGAGTATTAAGTTGTGTGTCTAACCTAGAAGGCATAGTAGTGTATATGTAGACAATGATAGGGACCCCAAGGAGAAGTATGAGATGAGCTTCCTATATAATTCTGAATTTTAATCTAACCTAGATTAATTTCGAATCATATAAATTTTAATTTATACCACTATAGAATTATAATTGCATTCTCTTCCCATATCTTAAAATTATATTTTGAGCTCCATGTTATTAAATGCTTATTTATCTCCCCACGTTAAGATTACAAATACCTGTTGATTAAAAAAAATTACTGATAATTTATTTAATCAATATCTGTAAAATCTCTTGAGACCTTCCACTTAACTTATTTATTATGTCAGATACTAATATCCACCTGCAGTGTTTGACATAATCAAAACTTATAAATTTTTTCAAGAGAATATCATCAATCCCTATAAAGGGACATGGATTCCATTAATAATTAACAGTTATCATACACTTAATATTGTGACCCAACTCATCGAGACTATTGGCCCACAAGGCCTTACTCTATAATGAATCAAAGTCAACAATATTAAATAGACACATCTATTAATTATCTTTAGGTTAAGTGCACAAGCATGAGATAATAAGCATGAGATGCGAATTGTATTATATTGTTAGCATAAAATAATTAGTTCAAAGTGATCTTGTTCAATACACACAAAGTGTACTAAGACAGTGAGTTAAAACTACGTCATTTCTCATAGTTAAGACAGACCTATTGAAATACTATGTTCCAGTCCTATTAGTGGTTTGTCCAATTCCACTTAAGACTATGAAACAAAGACTTATATTCTACAAGAACCGATAATCTGATCCTCTGTATGTAAGCCAAACTCTACACACCAGATTATCTACTATGTGGAATAAGAGACAACCATGCACAATATGATATGATATAATGCAAACATTGTCCATAAAGATTCTCATCAAGAAAATCAATAACTATTTAATCCATTGCATAAAGTCATAACTTTTAGTATAAAACCTTAACAAATGTTACATCACCCATTGGTGGTATTGTATCAATGAGATTAGTCTATAGAGGATGCGAGATAGAGATCTCAGGATTGCATTTGACTTGCAATTTATGAGTCATATATATGGCAGACTTTGACGTTATCTTGGGAAGGGTTTGGCTATCTGCCCATTGAACTGTGAACAACTGCCATCGGAAAACAATAATCGCCTACACTCGAGATGGAACATGTTTTTAATTTAAGGGGAATAGACATGAACCCTCGTCATTGCTAAAGGCACGGGCGAGATGGAAGGATAACCTGGCAGGATGGTTGTAAGGACCCACCCTATTTTAATGTTTAAAAATATTTTACGGTGAATAAAATGGGTATCAATACGGGTTGGACGAGATGAATGATCATTTAGATGAGTTTTGATGAAGATGAGAAGGGTAAATAAATAAATAAAATAAAATAAATAAAAAAAAGAAAAAAGAAAAAAGAGGGTGAAATTTTTGGTCAGTGGGTTGGCGTGACTGGTCACACGGACGCGTGCCTTTCCGGTAATACCCGGCCAAACCCAAAAAGCTTTGAATCTCTGTTGATACCAAATTTTGCCCCACCGCTCAAGTTATCATGAAACATGCCATCAAAAAGGACTGAGACTAAACTTATGCGCAGAATGATTATTTTGTCCCTGGACGGCCAATTCAGCAAGTACAAGCCTCTACATCATCACATAATCAGCCCTAAACATCTCCACATTGTATGCCAAGATTTGGCATGTCTCTGTAAGTGGTCAGGATGATCGAAAGAGGTACGAGAGGGATCCGAGCATGGACGGACTATTTTACCCTTCTAATTCAGCATAAACGGGGGGACATCTAATTGACCCATGGCGACTTCACCACTTCAATTGTCATAAACAATCTCAATATGATGACATTGAAGTACCTTGGAGAGCAATTGAACATTCCAAGAATAAACTTGAAGAAATTTGGTAAACCGACAGACAAAGGGTCGCATCATCCTTGCACAGGCCAGGGTTCGAGAGCACTATTTAAAATATAATTTTACTGGATCATGAAGACCTCACACTGTCGATCAGTACGATGTTACAAGTCCATTGATAGTGATTTGGTCAAAAATAGACAATGCTGATAGTTTTCGGTTGCTCAAAATGAGGTCTCGAGAGCACGAGTTTCGAGTTGATAAATTCAAACTTCAAGAAGCACATATTATTGATCAGGACATCAATACGAGTTCAATGGCTATATCTAGGGTTCAATCTGAGGTCGGTAAATTAAAAAATCATATGTTTTTAGCGACCAATCAGTACGAGTACCGGTTTGAACGCACGATTTATGAGATGATATTTTTAAATTTTGAGGGATACATATTATCGATCATCGTGTCGATACGAGTTCAACGGCTATATCCGTGGTCCGATGTGAGGTCGTTTGGAGGTTCCTCGTCAGAAATTAACATTTCAGGACGCGTCAAAGGAAGAGGGACAAAAGAGTAATTTTGCATGACATCATTGGGCGCCACTTGGGCGCAACATAGGAGCAAGTAGGGCGCAACTCATTTTGGTTGATGAAAGAAATAATATCGAATGGATGATTGCTTAGCAGTAAAGGTTTAACACCTAGATTTCATCTATAAATATCAGCCATTTCCTTACGAGGAGAAAAAGTTTTTTTTGGGAGAGACAGAAATTTTTTTAGCCAGAGTTATATTCAGAGAAAATATTTTCTAAAAACGAAATACCATCTTTTTTCTACTTCTTCTTTTCTTCTTTCTGTTTCTCACAAAAATAGAGAGCGTTTTCAAGAAGAAATTCTTCAGATATTCTGCATCAGGTCGTTCTCAGCTCTTTAGCTTCGGGTAATAATACCGTCTCTTTCAAATTTATGCTTTTCTTAGTTAATTTCTGTTTTAATCATATAAGTTCTGTTCTTTTTATTTAATTTATGTTTTCTTTAGTTAATTTCTGCTTCAATAGTTTAATTTATACTTCAATCATTCAATTTCTGCTCTCTTTGTTTTTTCCTGTCAATGTAAATATCATTATGTTTATAAGTATTAATATTCGCATCTCTAGTCTGCAACTTTAGAAATTTCTAGTCCATTTCTAGAAATTTCTAGTC
>JABCMJ010010415.1:0-10892 GCA_014822125.1 Arbutus unedo | reverse complement strand
GCCCAATCAACATCAAAGAATCCTTCCAGATTAGACCTTGTATCACGAGACATCTATATACCATACCTTGAGACCTTCAACATATAGGACATTTTCTAAGTGCAACATGCCAGGTGTCCTAACAATATCTCGTCCTACAACCTGAGATGTGTTACCATCACCAAATGTGACAACCTCTCCATCATACTTTTCCAACTTGACAAAGACAAACTTATCACTAGACATATGACGAGAGCATCCATTATCAAGATAACACATGTGAGTTTTTCTAGTTTTTAGTGTTGTGTGAATGACTCTACAGTACAAGTCATTTTCTCCTTTGTTCTTAGCTTAGATGGAGGTTTTCGAATTCCCTTTCTTCTCCAGGGCCCCTTTCTTAATCCATATAGACCTAGTCTTTACATGTTGAACATTGTTCTTGACTGTATTTATCATGACATTTGGTACACCATTCCATTGGTTGTATTGTGTATTAAAATGCAGTTTTTTAGTGTGTATAGATTGATAATTAAACAAATTCTGACAAAATGCAAAATAATGGGAAAACCATATAAGTGAAAGCATTTAGGACAAATATGACCTCTTACATTGTAATGATGGCACACAGGAATGAACTTACCAGTATTGACTTGTTTACCTTTGCCTTTGAATCCCGCCTGATTCTGACCGTTGACAATATGAGCATTCTTTGGATTTACTAGTTTTGCAACATTCTCCGCCTTTGTCACGAATGTTTTAGCCGATGAGTTTTCTATAAATCTGAGACCGGTCCTGTTGCTTACTGACCTTTGCACATCTAGAATATCATCCACGCTTTTTGAACCTACATTCAATCGCTCAAACACACTGTTAGCTTTAGCAAGGTCTATAGTTATGATCTTTAGTTCTTCCTCAGATTTTTAGTGTGACCTAGTTAAGTTGTCATTTTATGTGTGAAGCCTAAGAACTTCCAATTTCAGATTATTGATAATTGTTTTCTAGCATAGCATCCTTCTCCCTAACCTACTTCAATAAGTTTATATATTTTTCCTCACATTTCTGATATTTTTCAACAATTTTAATGTTGGACTTATTAATTTTAACACTTTCCTTATAAATCATGTTATATGCTTCTAGAAGTTCTTCTTAGCTATTAATCTCGTTTCCTTCCTCAGTTCCACTATCGTTAGACAATCCTTGGTCATTAGGTTCTGAGATATGTGAGGATCTGAACGCAATCAAATTGGTATTATTTTCAGGCTTTTCTTCTTGTTTATCAGTATCACTGTCATCATCCCATGTGATGTTAGCCTTAAAGGTAGTTTACTTTTTCAATTTATTAGCACATTCATGCGCTAGGTGACCATACCCATGACATTCATAGCATTTAGGTCTAGTAGGTGGTCCCTTGGTGACTTTATTCCTCTTGGTTCCAATGATATCTTCTTTACTTTTATTGAAAGGTCGACTGTTATTCACTTCACCACTTGGAGTTTTCTTCTTAAAATTTTTCTTAAATGTCTTAGTGAATAAAGCCATGGCTACATTGTCATACTCACCCTCACTATCAGAATCATTAAACATGCTTCGATAACTAGTAAACACGATAGGTTTAGGAGCAACTTAATTTAGACCTTGATTTATGTGAAGTCAATAGATGCATATCTGCCTCATAAGTTTGAATAATGCCTACAACTTCTTCTACGGACTTCTCTTTGAGTTTTCATTTACCCTCGAGCATGGTAACTTTAGTGTTGAAATGTTCAGGAAGGGACCTAAGAATTTTCTTAATGACCTAGAATGGAGGAATGGGATCACCTAAAGTCTCACAACTATTAACGACAGCAATAATTTTTGAATATAATTAAGTAATGTTTCTTCCTTTTGCTTACATATTATTTCAAATTCAAATAGTCAGCCTCTATAGCTTAGATTATGTAACTGCTTCGGTTCCTTCATGACACGTGATGAGAATATCCCAGGCCGCTTTAGCAATTTCAAAATTAGCAATTTTTCTATTTTATATCATACCAACAATAGTATATAATATGTTGAGAGGTCTATTATTGGCTTGTAATGCTACTTTTCAGCAATAGTGAAACTTGACAGACTTGTACGCACTACAACTCCGTCAAAGGATACAGTAGGATAAGTGTATCCTATGACGCACCTGTTCCATATTTCTTCATCAGCGGATCTCAAAATAACTTTCATTTTAGATTTCCAATAAGTGAGGTTGTCACTATCTAGAATAGGGGTGCGACTTGTGATGTTGCTCATGTTTACGTTAGTACTTATAGTTAACAGGATCCAACTCTAAGAAAATGAGCAACTTGCTCTGATACTAATTCAAAAATGGTACTAACCTAACATCCAATAATCGCATATAAAAGAAATAACGTAAAAGCAGAACATGCAATATACGTGGAAAACCTCTAAATGGGTAAAAACCACGGGAATGAATCAAATCACTATAATTAGCATTGTGCGATTACAAAAAAATCTATACTTACAACTACGACTCCTCACAGTTAATCCAAGATTTATTTGTCGAATCCTCGTTCACCGCAACAAGTGATTGATTGCTTGCGCTTTGAATCCACAAGTCTTTCGAAACTCAAAATAAATAATTGAATAGTGTTGAAGCCTTTGATGACGATGAAAACATCTCAAGAACCTTCTTGATTAGAATAAACTGTCAAAGAACATAGTCACAGACTACCAGAACGTCTTACTGCAATTGAACTCTACCTCTGTATTCTCTATCAAAGTGTCTAGCCTCCCAAAAATATTAACTAGTATTTATAGAGCCTTGATGTAGTCGCTGGAGCGACTATGAAGTTGTTGGAGCGACTTGCCTAACATAAAAATGTATACATGTGAACCTTAATTACTTCCACTTCGTAACCAGATGCTCTAAAATAGGAAATACGAACAACTCGATAAATGAAACAACAGGTCGACCTATTGTGTATTTTGAACTGAAATTGCCAACCGAGGCAGAGCAATGTCACACCCCAAACTTCTAGGGTATGAAATAAGTAATGGAACAACTCAAACCAAACCTTAACGTAAACGTAACTCCAATAAATTAAAATAAATCGCAACAACTAATAATCATCTATCAAATAACAAATAATCCATCCTGGCTAGTTTGAATATGAACTAATCAAAACAGACCCAGAATGCTCGAACAAATAAATAAATAAGTCTAAAAATCTTTAACTAAACATCTAAACAAAATAATACCGTTGAAGATGTAAATTCTATCTAACATGATGTGTCATCTTCAAAAGTAAAGTCTAAGTCCTTGGATCCATGTCATCACTTGTAAATTGATAGTTTACATAAAAACATAAGCCAGAGCTCGACTAGAAAGTCATACTGAAAACATCGACATATTGAATAAAACATCCTTGTATCAACAATGTATTATGCAATAAATGACAAGATAAACAACTTGTGGGATCCCTGACCGGAAGATCTACACTGGACACTTTCCATCCAGCACTTGGACTGGGGCATGCAAAAATGAAGCATTGCACACCATTCCATGAATCGGCGAGCACAACAAAGTTGCAACACGCAATCGCACGTCGCTCAGCATGGTGGGCCATACTGCAGTTAGACTGATTTGACTAGTCACTGGACTAGAGACCCTAGAAGACAAA
Source organism: Arbutus unedo (assembly GCA_014822125.1). Taxonomy (NCBI): domain Eukaryota; kingdom Viridiplantae; phylum Streptophyta; class Magnoliopsida; order Ericales; family Ericaceae; genus Arbutus; species Arbutus unedo. The sequence goes on along the minus strand of JABCMJ010010415.1, from coordinate 7,242 downwards.
CTGGCGGGTGCCACATGTTGCAAAGTGGCGTGCGTAAAGTTGATTTTTAAAATTTTTTTTGGTGAAAAATAGAGATTAAGTTGGAGCATTCAAGGCTAAATTCGTGAATTCCTAACGTAAGTCGAACCAACATTCAAGGGTAAATAATATCTTCTTTCGGGAACGTCAAGCTATTGTTTTTGGAAATTTGTCGGGATTCAAACTAGGGTGTCTATAGTTGCCCCTCTTTGATGGGACTTGATAGGCATTTAGTGACCAGAGTCTCTATTAATGAATGAGACATCCCGACTTAAATGCTCCTACATTTCTGTAAGCCGAAGATCAAGAACATGTCTTAATCATGGTCGGGCTCTTCGAGTTGCCTACGTACCTCATTGTAGGGATCAGACCAACGTAGTTCTTAGGGCAATGCATGTATCAAGACAAACATGGCAATGCATGCATTCGTTTGATCCATGCTTGTGAAATTGTGCAAAGGTGTTCCGGGCATCAAATGAACACTAGGTGCAATTAGGTGCGGAGTGATTTGAAATGTGCACTTAGGGGCGTGTAGTTAGGGTAAAAGGTGAATTGAAATTTGCACTTGAGGTGCGCATACTCAGTGTACAAAGTAAGCTGAAATGTGCACTCAAGGTGCATGTACTCAGGGTACTAAGTGAACTGAAATGTGCACTCAGGGTGCGTGTACTCAGGGTACAAAGTGAACTGAAATGTACACTCAGGGTGCATGTACTCAGGGTACAAAGTGATTAAAAATGTGCACGCATGGTGCGTGTACTCAGGGTACAAAGTGAGCTGAGATGTGCACTCAAGGTGCGTGTACTCAGGTACAAAGTGAACTGAAATGTGCACCCAGGGTGCATGTACTCAGGATACAAAGTGATTAAAAATGTGCACTTTGGGTACAAAGTAAGCTGAAATGTGCACTCAGGGTGCGTGTACCCAATGTACAAAGTGAATTGAAATATGTACTCAGGGTACAAAGTGAACTGAAATGTGCGCTCAGGGTGCATGTACTCAAGGTACAAAGTGATTAAAAATGTGCACTCAGGGGTACAAAGTAAGTTGAAATGTACACTCAGGGTGCGTGTACTCAAGGTACAAAGTGAATTGAAATGTGTGCCAGGGTGCATGTACTTAGAGTACAAAGTGACTAAAAATGTGCAATCGGGGTGCGTGTAGTTAGGGTACAAAGTGAGCTAAAATGTGCACTCAGGGTGCATGTACTCAGGGTACAAATTGAGCTAAAATGTGCACTCAAGGTGTGTGTACTCAGGATACAAAGTGAACTGAAATGTGCTTTCATGGTATATGTACTCAGGGTACAAAATGATTAAAAATGTGCACTCAGGGTGTGTGTACTTAGGGTACAAAGTGAACTTAAAATGTGCACTCAGGGTACAAAGTGAAATAAAATGTGCATAGGTTGAGACGGGGTTTGCATGCCTCTTTTGTCATTCAGAGCCTGTGTGCATAGGTAGTTTTAGTTTTTGTGGCAGTTGTTTGTTCTTGGGCCTGAGTGCCTAACTGATGATCATCGGGCGAAAAATGTGCCCATACATTGTTCTTGGTTCTATTTACAGATGCTTTCATTCATTGTGTTGTCGTCCATTCTTTTCTACTTTTGTTTCTTTTCAAAACACCATTCATTACTTGCATGGACAATCACAGTGACGAATGTTTCAAAAATAAAGACTGACTCTTAACAAAACAACGTTAAAGCAAACCAATCTAATCTAAAACAATACAACTCAAAACATGTTGTCCTTTATCGCGTTGCGGTGCTGAGAGCATATACCAACTCTTCCAAACATTGCTTTGAAATTCAGGAGAGATAAACCATCATAGAGGTTTGGGAATAAAATTTGAACACTGCTAGACTTGGGGCATTTGGACCATACAATGGGCAAGTACACACACGAGCTGGATTGGCGTGCGCCCTTTGTACTAGTGTGCACATCAATTTCTCTGGCGGTTGTTCTGACTCATAAGTCACTTCGTCTAATCGAGTACGAATGGTCAGTTTTTGCAGAGATTCTCTACTTTTCGTCTGGCGTGCGTCGTGGTGATGTGGCACACGCCACAAATGGTGACCTGACCAGTTTTTATAAATAGCTCCCCCATTTTCTTCATTCTTCTCATCCCTCAACCGATTTCCTCTCTTCTTTCTTCAACCTTTCATGACCCTTACCCTTTTGAGGTCTTGCTTTTGTGCTCCGATGGTCTATCACTTCGAATTCCATCTAAGTTTAACTCATGAGTGAGCTTAGAAAGAATTGTGAGCTTGTAGTGTATCAAAATGTATTTTCGAGGGAGTTGGTTGTCCCTTGCTTCTCATTGGTTGCGTTAGCCTCAGCTGTATCGGCAAAGTGATACTACGCTTGCTTGCTAGGAGTGTTGGTCTGGCTCTCAAATTATTCTGATGCACTTCCAAGCTAGGTCTTTGATTTGCCATGCTCGCCCTATTCAGAACCCAAGTAAGTCTTGCTCTCACATTTAACTTCTATTGTGCTTTGATTGGCTTTATTTGTCTTTTGATGTGCTTTTTTTGTTGGAAAGGTACTTGAGCTCAGAAGGAGGCATTTTGAGCTCTCCCCTGAGGGTATTTAGCCTGTTTCAAGCCTTCTTCTATGTGAAAGTTTGACAAGATTGGCCTTTCTCCTCAAGGGGACTCGCTAGTCTCCTAAAGTTTTGCACTTATAGTGCCTTTGCGGGCCTATTCGTGGCATACTTTTCGGAGGCTATCACGATTGTTCGAGCGTCGTAGTTGGGCAGAGGTATTGGAACAGCCGACTGCAGGTTAAATACTTGGTCGTCACATCTTGCCCATATTGTTTGTTGTTTTGTTTGTGCCTGATTTTAGGTGCTAGATCCAGAAGTTGTATTTTATTATTGGACATGACCAACTTGTAATAAAATTTCAATTGATTTGAATGAAAAAGATGTCCTCCACAGTCTTTTACATGAGAATTGCATGTTGAATTTTTGCTTAGTCATTTACTTTGGACATGATGGATTGATTGATTATTCGGGGCCAAACCAAATGGTTGCCTATGTATCCTTTCGAGAGTAATCAGGCCATGCATAGTTCGGTATTATGGTTCACTCGTGTCTTGACACTCTCCTTTTGATGCTCTTGTTTTTGCCTAGTATCATCCTTGCGTGTTTTCGATCTAGCGAGCACTTTTCCTTTGAAGCCTTCACAAGTTTTCCTTCCCAATAGGCATTTTGCTCTAATTTTTTCCTTAGTCGCCCGCCCTTGCAGTTTTTAACCTGGTGAGCTTGTCTTAGGAGTAATACATCTTGAGTTGGTCCAAGTTGACTAAGGTGGAGAACTCATTTTCATAAAGATCCATGATTCGCACCGTTTCTCCTGGCAAGACAGTTTTGATGATGTATGGTCTGACACAACTTGGTCTGAATTTTCCTCATGGATCGTGAATTGGCACTTTGATTTCTTTGAGTGCCAAGTCCCCTTTGATCAGATTTCGAGTCTTGAACTTTTTGTTAAAGGCAAGCGCAATCCTGCATTGATATCCCTGAACATGATACAAGGCTCTCAATCTTCGCTCATCAAACAACATTAACTCTTCAAATCTCCCCCTGCTCCATTCTCTCTCAGATACTCCACATTCGGTGAAAACCCTCAACGATGAGATCTCATGTTCTATTGGAAGCATTGCTTTCATTCCGTAGACTAGAGAGTAGGGTGTTGCCCCTGTAGGTGTTCGAATTGACGTCCCGTATCCCCATAAAGCCAAGGGTAACTGTTCAGGTCAACTTTTGTTGGACTCCACCATTTTCTCTGTGATTTTCTTGATGTTCTTGTTTGCTACCTCAATAGCCCCATTAGTCTATGGTCTGTAGATTGATGATTTGTGGGCTTGAATTTCAAATTTCTTCAACAGTTCCAAAACTGCTCCTTTGAAATGCACTCCATTATCTTATATCAACTCTTGCAGAACAACAAAACAGTAGATGATATTTTGTCAAATGGACTCTGACACCTATGTTGCTGTCAACGTAGTGTAAGAGGCAGCTTCTACCCACTTCGTGAAATAGTCGATCACAACTAGGATAAATCTGTGTCCATTTAAGGCTGTGGGTCTAATTTTTCTTATCACATTGATTCCCCATACTAAGAACGACCATGGAGAGGCCATGGCATGTAACTCAGATGGTGGAACATGCATAAGATTGGCATGTATTTGAAATTTATAACATCTTCCTACATATTCCATGCATTCATTTTTCATGGTAGACCAAAAATAGCCCAATCCCAATATTTTCTATGCCAACATTATTCTATTCATGTGAGGGTCGCAGACTCCTTCATGAACTTCTTTCATGATCCTCCCTCATTCCTTACCGTCAACACATAGGTTGTGCAACTCGCAATGTGATCTCTTATACAGTTTTCCTCCACAAATCAAGTATTGTGATGCTATCTTGCAAATTGCTATCTTATCCTTGTTGCTCATATTCTCCGGATACTCCCCTTGTTCAACAAAATTCTAGATGTCATGGTACCACGGTAACCCATCGGCTGTTTAATCTATTGCTCCCATATAGGAATAAACCAGCCTATCTCTTTTCTTAATCATGGATGCCAATCTTGCCAAACATCGACAAATTGTTTCTTTAGACATGGAACGTGGGTGAAAGTAACGACATCAAACCTTGGAATTAGGTCCTCCAGATCAGCATGATACAGCTTCAATGTTTCTTTCTCAACTTCCCAATCACCATTTGCTTGATAGGCTACCAAATTAGAATCACCAATTACCTCCAACTTCTTGACACCGAGTTCTAGGGCGGCTTCCATCCCTATAATATAGGCTTCATACTTTGCCTAATTGTTTGTCACTTCGAAATTGAGTTTGAAGGATAGAGGAATATGTGCTTTGTCTGGGGATATCAATAGAATACCAATTCCAAGCCCTCGCTGATTAGCTGCTCATCGAAATAGAGTTCCCACACATTGCTAGTTATTGTCATCAGGTTTTCATTCGGAAACTCAAACTCGGTCTTTACTTCTCCTTTGACTGAGTGATTTGCCAAGAATTCTGCAACTACCCTTCCTTTTACTAACTTTTGCATGCCATACTTTAGGTTGAATTCTACTAGAAGGAGCAACCAACGTGCTAGCCTACTAGTTAATGTAGGTTTCTTGAACAGGTATTTGAGGGGATCCATTCGAGAAATCAACACTACCGGATCTGCTAGCATGTAGTGCCTCAATTTCTTTGAAGCCCACACCAAAACCAACAAGTTTTTTCCAAAGGAGTATATCGTTCTTCCCCACCGACCATCTTCTTGCTCAGGTAATAGATTGCCTTCTCTGCACTGTCGTCTGCTTCCTGAGCCAGCATGCATCCCATTGAGACTTTCGTGACTGAGAGATACAAAATCAATGGTTTACCTAGAGTTGGGGGCATCAAGATTGGTGGATTCTATAGATATTTCTTGATTTAATCAAAGGCTTCTTAGCATTGCTCATCCCTTCGAAACGAGGTATTCTTTCTCAAGAGTGAAATAGTGGTTTGCACGTGGAAGTTAACTTGGCAAGGAATTTACTAATGAACTGGATTTTGCCAAGAAAACCTCAAACTTCCTTTTTAGTGCGAGGAGGTTCTATTTCAATGATGGCTTTAACCTTGGAGGGATCCACTTCTATTCCTCTCGTTTTGATCATAAATCCCAACATTTTTCCCACAGTCACTCCAAAGGCACACTTCTGAGGATTCCGGTGCATCCTAAACTTTAGTCGAGCACGACCTTTAAAACAGAGCAATTCTCATCACTTTAGGTGAACAACCTTGAAAAACTAAGAGTAGACCCCCTCCTCACAATCCCATTTGAGGGCCGAATCAATTCTTTTTTTTGAAATGGATCCTTACCTCAAAAGTGTGAAAACTAGTATAGTAGCCAAAACATAGTATCAATCCACGATGAACAATACAAAGGTGGATTATGAGACTTGAAGTTGTAACATTTCGGACGCTAACCTTTGATTTGATTTGGTTTTAAATCTAAAAGCTGTAATTAAACTAAAATAGAAAACTAATTGTTTTGGAAATTTTAATTGTTACTTGCAAGCGCACGAATCTATTGAAGTATAGATATAGCAAGAATGAGGTCGAACCCAAGGGACTATTGCGGATAGAATGCGGTTGAAAACTTGATTAATCTAAAATAAAATTCATAATCTAGTTCAATAACTTTTTGGGGATTTTGATGTGAAAATAAAATAAAACTTATAGATATGAAAGGTAGAGTGATCAAATAAGTAAAACATTAGGGCACTAGAATCCATTACATGCACAATATCTATAACATTTATGTTCTTTAATTATCCACTTTCTTTTCACAATAAATTGGTGGCAAAACTCTATTATTGTGGAAAATAATCTTGACAACTCTTTTTTAGCTATTAGAAAAGTAATTCTTCTTTTGCCCAACAAAAATCTAGAATCAAATTATTCATTTAATTCGTCAAAACACAACTTATATCTATTTTTCACAAATCATAAATTGAATACAATAAAAATCAATGAAAATCCAATTTTGATGTTTTCATGAACTATAGACAAATTAAGAAGAAGAACTTTAATCTATTTAATGCATGCTATTCATTTGGAGATATTAAGTCACATAAATAATTAGAGATACTGAAACATGTAACTTCATCTTAGCCCTAGCTACTAATTTAGCCTAACATGATAATGAAAGCAAAGACAATAAATAAAGAGATCTTACTTGATTGCATTAAGTAGAAAATACTTCACTTACAAAATCAAATCCTCCTTTAATTTCTTCCAAAGTGAAAGATGAATGGTACACAAAAAGAAAGAACAATAGAACAAGAAGAAAGAGAAAAACTTGGAGTTCTATCTATCTCTATCTATCTCTCTTTATCGCTCTATATCTCTTTTTTTTACCAAACTTGTAAAATACCTACAAAACACAAAACATAATAAAATGAGACGAAATATAATAGAAATATGACAAATAAAATATAAATTAGGGATAAAAATTGTAAGAACCCGCATAAGAAAAATAAATTAAACTTAAAAGAAAGTAAATTTAATGTAGTTTTTACTTAACTTTGGGTTAAAAAAATAAGTGTTGGGTGTGATAAGTAAAAAGGGGGGGTTATATAGAGAAGTGTGGGGGCAATTTTGCAAAAATTAAAACAAGACATTTCCTTCTCCCTCTCCCCAATCTGCCGAACCCTCTCTC
>JABCMJ010010414.1:0-12218 GCA_014822125.1 Arbutus unedo | reverse complement strand
TTAAGTGAAAAAATTACTTTTAAGTGAAAAAATTATAATATTCATATAAATCATATCTTTTCAGTCCATCACACTGGCATAAAATCTAAACTCACAGTGAAGCTATATTATGCACGAGATATGCAAAACTAATTAAAGTACATCCTGATGTCCATATGTAACTCTATTCAATTTTTAATAATTAATTTTTATGGTAATTATACAACACAAAATAGGTGCATTTTAATTTTATTTGTTAACCTAGAATGTCTTCAATGTCTCATTATAATTTTTTTTTTGTTAGCGTTAAATTTTAATATTGCGATAAAAAATTAAGATACGTGACAGTTAAAAATTACTTGCAAAATGGAGAGAGATTTTACCAATTACTTTGCCCATCTTGTTACAAACTTTGGTCAATCAAAGAAACTCAACAGTTCAATTTGGCTCTAAGCGATAGAGGACCAATCGGCAGTTGGGACACAACCTAGGCTGATGTAGGCCACTTAGAATGATGGACAACTAATTGACCTATTGGGAGGCCAAGCATACGCGATATCGATCGCTAGAGTCTCATCAAGGTCAATTTGTAACCGCTTGTAGGTATGCACTCTCGTTAGAATAGCATGGTAAGTGCTGACCCATGGAGCCCTTGCGAAATACCCTTGATTGCTCAAGTAACCATGAGAATGACACCGACAACTACTCGGCATCCAGGAAATGGCACCCAAGGTCAGTGAAAAGGTCCTCCCAGAATGGAATGGAGGATTGGAGGCCAATGGCCCACCTGGGATCAACCCCTCCTCAAGTTATTAAAGGTGACTTCCGACCGTAAGATCAGGTATGATTTTACATACACAGTCCATACACTCTTGCCTACACTCAATTCTCTGGTAACTGACTCAATCGTCAAAGGGTACTTGGCCGAAAAACCACTCTCTGGCCACCGGGCTTGTTTGCAGGAGCCAAGGTAGGAGCGCAAATCACTTCACCAGTTTCAAGCATCATTAGTTTGGCAACATCTGTGAAAACGATGTTCTTGCTCATACAAATTGAATTGAGAACCAAAACTAATGGTGAACACGACGTCTACACAAGGAGGAAGGAGACATGAAGTTAAAGCTTTTCAAAATGGTAACTCATTGGAGGCACAAGTACAGAACGTCACTCAAATGGTAGTAGCATTGGTCGAGCAGAACAACATCCAAGTACAACAGTTAAATGCTAGGGGCCTTTTGCCACCAGTGGGCCCATTAGTGGAAGATCCTCGAGAGGAGCTTGAGGGCAAGGGGTCGATGACCAAGTGGAGGAAGAGGTTAACAACTACCTCTGTAGAGAAGGAGTGGAAGCCCAACGGAGGCCTAGAAGGGTAGCCTTCATAGAGGACTCAGCGACACAGGTGACAGAGATCAGAGCTCCAAGAAAAGCTCACAGGTGTGATAAGGTAGATGGAGGAAAAGGGACCAAGAGCCGAATCTAGGTTGGTGCCTAGATCAAACCTACCATTCACGTAGGCAGTAATGGTTAGGGCACTCCCCCCCAAAGTTTAGAACACTGTAGACTGATCTATTCGATGGGTGGGTAGATCCATTGGATCATTTGGAGACATACAAGGCTTTCGTGACATTACATGCAGTCCCAGATGAAATAATGTGCCGAACGTTCCCCACCACTTTGAGGGGTCCTGCTCGTGTTTGGTTTGGGAAACTCAAGTCCAGGATATTGACAGCTTTACACAACTGAGTAGATAGTTCGTTAACCACTTCTATAGTGGTCAGCTCCCCCACCCCGACTAGGAACATACTTCTGAATGTAAAACAACAGAGAGAAGAGTGGCTCCGTGATTTTTTCCAAATGCTTCAATCACGAAGACCTTTAGGTCGACACAGTGGACGACAAGATAACATTTACAGCTTTCATAGGAGGCCTTCAGCCATCCCAGTTATTTTACCATTTGTCCGAACGACCACCATTAATAATGGCTAAGCTCATGATTATGGATTAGCAGCTCATGATTATGGATTAGCAGCACATGAATGCTGAAGATGCCATGACAGCGTGTCGCGGTCGAGCAAACGAAGTAACAAGAAAGAGATCGAAGCCAGAGTCGACCAGGCATCAAAATAGGAAAGAGCCTCTAAGAGGGGGAAGAATGAGCGAAGGAGAATCCGCAAGAGGTTGGAAGGATTTACTCTACTATATGTACCACTAGAACAAGTGTTGATGAGAATTACTGATGATTCATAAGCACCTAGTCCAAGAGGCTCAAGTCAGACCCGACTAGGAGGGACGAGAGGAACTATTACTTGTTCCACCGTGACCATGACCAGGACACGACGGATTGCCATGATGTAAAAAAACAGATTGATGAGCTAGTCTAGAGGGAAAAACTGAACCAGTACATGGTTGGTCGATTGAACAGAAGGAATCTTACTGAGAGCCCTCTCAATGCAAGGAATGTGCTTGATTTCCTCACCACTGACTTTTAACTCCCATTCCTTAACAATTCAACAAGAATGGGTACAAGCCCTTAGTCGAAGATGGTAAAGTAGGAACCAAGTTGTGCCCATCATTTCGGGCTTGCAAGAAGTATTTCTAGGGCTTCTATGCACCCTCTCCCCCGTCGGTCTTGTGACGGGCATGTTTTAGAGAATAGCAATGACAAACGATGGCTATCCCTATGGTTGTTCCTAGGATGGCATTAAGTGCCACCACACCAGACATGATACTTTTAAACTTAACAGTGTCTTAAAAGGGGGTGATCGCCCCAAAAGCACAAGGCTTCTTGAAGAAGAGTTGATGGAAAACCTAACGCCACTCTTGTTTATGGCCAGGAGGGGGAAGAAGGAAGAATTATTATTATCGTCGGGGATTGGGAATTCAGCTATCGCTAGAAGACGCACCCCTTATAATTCTGAAAATTAGGTAGACTTCCCTAAATCTCTCTCTGTAACTCTTCGTGAACATACTCCTCAATGCAATAGCCATGGTAGAAATCGAAAACAAAAGTCAGAATTTATCAAAATTCAAAAAACAGCAAAGGAAGTAAGGTCTCAAAACATCTCCAATTGCTCGGAAGCTAATAAAGGTTTATAACTTGGTCTCATCCTTATTTATATAGAGGAATTTTGGCAGGATTTGAAAAGGCGGCTTTTGAGAAAGCCGCCCAAAAGTACACAAAGGGGTATTTTTCATTTAATGTGGGGGCACAGTCAAAGGCATGCCAATGACGTAAGAAAGAGGGAGCACCGACCCACGTCCTCAGCAAGTTAGCTTACTGGTGCTCACAGATCTACAACAAGTAAGTCGAGCAGTAGCATGCTAAGGCGTAATTCTGAAAGGTGAATAAATCTCCTAAGTAATTAGATAGAGTCCGAGCTCAGTTAATGATTCAATTTGAGAAATGAGCATGGATTACCGGCTTGGCACATTTTCCCATTGCCTAGCACAGAGCCGATCACCCCTTGACAATTTACCGTTTGGAGCTTTCCTTCATATTGGTACTTACTTAACCATTGGAGGGCATTCTGGTCATTGGCAGGGGTGTCTCTGACTGGTTGTTCTCTTGTGCAAACGAAGCTTCTCAATAGAGAAATATGTGAAGCACATTTGAATCAATCTTCTTCTAACTTTAACAAAACTTATGGGGGAGTCTCATAAATCCTTACTCCACAATTTGAGAAACCAGTGGAGCACATCTAGGTCAGTCCTCTTTTAATCCTAACAGGAGTTGTGGGTTAGTCCCATGAATCCATACTCCGGGTTAGTCCCATGAATCCATACTCCACGGTACATATAAAATGTAAATTTTAAACCTTAACATATTCTTGAGTTGCAAATTGCAATCTTAGAGAAATTGACCACAAAGATCTGTTATTCCTCAAAAACTGCAGTGCTCACTCCCCTTTAGTTCAATAAAAAGAAAAAGGAAGAGGGTTATTGACGTTATTTATTCTAATATGCTAATAGAGTTAATGGTATGTTTTGGTCCGGAAACTATATGGGGATTTTGTAGTCGATTATAAAAGTTAGGGAGGTATACACATGTTTCATATTACACGGGGGTAAAATAGGAAACGAGGGAGTTTGATGTGCATTGTGCACATCATAGCGTATTCCGCGCTAAAATGACGTTGCTTTGGCGCGTAAAATACTGCTCGAAAATTATTTGATTAGTGCCCAAATATTTTTCGGTTAGTGTTTTATGCGCTAAAACGACGTACAGTTATGATGTGCACAATGTACAGTAAGAACTTCAAGTTCGTAAATTAAACTTTTTCTTTAAAATTATTCATACCAAAAAGAATTCTCCCTCTGTATACTCGAGGAATACATAGTAGGACTAAGAAATATGTTCGTTTATAATATGCTGTTTAAATAGAAAGATTCACCGGACCTCAAAAAATTCGATTTACGAGAACTCTTCTCCCAATTAACAAAAAGATCGTAACATATTTACCACATGTAAATTGAGCACAACTTTATAAAGGAATAACCCATTTATTTCGATGATAAACAAAAATGTAAAATTTATTATTCTTTAGTACTCCTATCCAGATCCAATACAATCAATAGTCGAAATCACAAATTTTTTTGAGACGTCATCTAATATTTGCATACGTTGTTTGAATATTTTGAATTTTTAACTAATCATATTTAATATATATATATATATATATATATATATATATATTATTGTTTATAGTAATTTACAAGTAATATTTTTTCAACGTAAATATATTTTTTAGTTTATCAGCAATGAGAAGTATTAAAGTTCAATATTTGCGTCTATATTAAAATAGATAAATGATTTCTCTTTCTAATAACTTGATGCTTTACCTTTAGGTTTTGAATATACAGTTTTTTATTATCTCTCTCACATGCACCCGTCTAATGAATTTGCGTAATCCCTGCGGTTCAATCTCTTGCCTTGACGACTACGTGGTGATACATGTAATTTCAAAATCTCCGGCGATGGACCCAGAAATATGGAGCCGACTTCCGGCGGATCTCCTTGATCACATCCTCTCTCTCCTCCCACTAAAAACCTTTCTCAGACTTAGATCAACCTGCAAACACTTCAAATCTCTCATCTTCTCTCCTCCCTTCATCTCCAATTACAACAATTCGCCTTCACCTTTTGCCTCCTTCCTCTTATTTTCACACCCACAGTTCCATCGCTACCCTCTCTTCGACACAAAACTCAACGGCTGGCGCAAGTTATCTCTCTCCCTCTCTCCATTGCTACACTGGGCCCCTCGCCCTGCCGTGCTTCTCTCTGTATCCCATGGGCGCTTCTGTTTCTCTCTCCCCCACTCATCCTCTTTCTTTATATGCAATCCCTTGTCAAAAACCTCAAGAATTGTGAATTTTCCCAAACGTCCATTTCAGTTTGAGTTATTCACTCTGGTCCCTTCATCAAATGGGTTCTACAGACTTTTCATGGTCTGTTCTTCCCCCAGGTCAATCAACAATGCTTTTGTCTACGATTCCAGGCTTCAACTCTGGCACCGACTGGACCTAGTCGACTCAGTTCTTTGTCAAAATTCTCTTCAAACTGCTGTGTCCTATAAAGGGTACTTGTATTTCACCACACAAGAGCCTTTCTCAATTCTCTGCTTTGATTTGGAAAATGGGAAATGGGGACAACCCATGGTTAATTTACCAAATGGGCTCACTTTTGCAAGGTTAGTGAGCAATGGGGATGACAGAATGTTCTTGATTGGGGGAATTGGGGAATATGGAATTTCAAGGGGCATGAAACTGTGGGAATTTTGTGGAGATGGAGATGGAGATGGGATTTGGCTTGAAATTGAGAGTGTACCTGAAATGATATGCAGGAAATTCATGTCGATTTGTTACCACAATTACGAGCATGTGTATTGTTTTTGGCACAAAGGTTGGATATGTGTGTGCTGCTATAGTTGGCCTGAGATATTGTACTACAGAGTTTCAAGAGGGTCATGGCATTGGTTGCCTAAATGCCCTTCATTGCCTGAGAAATCGAGCTGTTGTTTCAGGTGGTTTTCCCTTATTCCTGACCTATTTGCTTTTGTTTGAGATTTTATTATCTTTGATTTGAGCCCTCTTTTGTTTTCTTAAATTGGTAATATTGTTCTTCAACCAGTTGGATTCCCAAAAAACCTCGCCCTTGTATTTCTATTTAGAGGAATGGTATGTCGTTTGAGTTCCTTTCACCAGGTTAAGATTTTGAGTTCCATAAGTAATAATCTCTCTAAGTAATCTGCAATATATTAAGTACACCTACGACATGCAATAATTTTTTCTTAAAAATATTTAAAAAAGTTCACATCATCATTAGCATATTCTATTTTCTTTCTTTATTTCTAAAAAAAAAATCTTCAAACTTTCCTCAAACACAAACTTATTTCTTATTTCTTGCATCCCTTGTACTTCAGTACAAAGTGAAAACGTTAATTTTTCTGATACAATCTATGAAATATGTTCGATCCCCCATGGGGAGAAATTCCATCAAAAAAAAAAAAAAAATGCAACTAAAAAAAACGTAAATCACCCTTATGGTCACCATATAAGCCAATTCACTCCTCCCACTCTATTTCTAAGTTGCTAAACCACTCTAATCTATTCCAAAGTTGCACCACAGTAACGTCCCGATCCCATGCTTCCTGGTCTGCCTCTTCAACATCGAACTGGAAAACTGTTCCGTACTTAATTGCTTTTGTGGGGGGTAAGAACTCCAGCGAGAACATCTTTAAACCAAGGGACATGTGGGTAAACGTTTCTCGGTTGCCCTAAATTTGGGATTGCTTAACTAAATATGTAAAAAAAATATATATATATTGATTTTGAAGCAGAACATGATTGGTTATTTTTTGGGAAAGCTTGACAAATTAATGCAAGGCAAATGAAGGAAGGCTGAGGTTTTGGCTCACTACCACCTTGTTGGCTCTTCTTTAGTACACCCTAATGTATGCAACCAGACAAATTTAAGGAATATCAAATGCATGCAAGGTACCATCTAGTTTGTTATGATCAAGATTATGAAGGTGCTTTTTTCATTTCCAAAAAACAATAATGCTATGGGAAATGACATCTTAAACTATATAATTTTGCACCTAGTTAGTTTAATTTGTGATAGTCTGTTGAGTTCGTTATGGAAATTAACCAAACATAATCCGTTGGTTATATTTATGACTAATTTTACTTTTATCCCTTAAACTATCTCATTTTTTTTTAAATTTTGCTCTTAAACTATCAATTCTTTTGTCTAAGTAGTCTCTAACCTATGTAATTTTGCACCGAACTAGTCATAGTTATAATAAAAAAAATTACAAAAAAGTTTATCAGAGATAAAAATAGTCCATAATATATAAACTAATTTCGTCTCATCGGCCTCATAGAATAGTCCCAAAGCTGGTCTCGTGTTAATAGAATCTAAAAAGTAAATATTATGATTAAGAAACTTAAGAAATTAGCGAAGATAAGAAAAATTCAAAATGTTCATATTGTTTTGAATTATATTGTCTTTAGTAAACTTTTTGATAATTTTTTATCACAATTATGAACTAGCTCGGTGCAAAATTACATATTTTGAGGACTACTTAAACTAGTTTAACGACAAAATAGACAAAAGAATGAGATAGTATACGAGATAAAAATAAGAATTAGTCATAAACAGTGGTTTCAGTTATGAATTGAGCGAACATAGTCTAAAATTACATAATTTAGAAACTATTCTTAGTTCTGTCCCGGGGAGGAGAGAGAGAGTGCAATTTTGCTGTGGCCAAATTATTTCCTGCCGCGTGAAAAAATTATTTACTCCCAGAGGTTGCAATTTTGTCCTTGTAGTGGCCCATTGGAGTTAGATATATAGCTGGGGATTCATGAAACGACAGAAGATCAGAAGTCCATATCTCCTGCAGTTTCCAAATGGAGGGTTTAAAGTTTTTATTTTTATCTGATATGTTTCCATGAATGAATTACTGAAGTAGGGTTGAAATTAGTCTAAAAAACAGGCTCTTATGGACGACTGACTTAAATGAGAATGGTTAGGCATGGCTATGGCTACAATGCGAAGAGAGGGCTCAGCTTCTAAAATGAGTTTAATGGTTTACACATTCTAAAGTCAACTTTATTGCTACTATTAGCATGCTCTATGAAAACCTAATGGCGGCTTAAATTACATATAATTAAGGATATCTCTTGCGGTGAATGTGGTACCATCCAGATGATTATTCAATTGTGTTGATACCATAAAATATATATTAGATTTGTTCATATCGTGACACGTGAATGAGAGAGCGCACGATAAAAGATTAAACAAAATACGTACATAATTAGGAGTAACAGGTGGCCCGACATGTGGCATTGATACTTCTAGAAGGATTGGATTAATACGTTGAATTAACAAGTATCTTCGGATGCGTGGTATCACTCGTAGAGCAGTATGAAAACGTGGTGTGAGTAGGTAATTACCAAGGAACACGTTTAGTGGCGGAGCCACCTAGTGGGGAGGAGTGGCACTTGCCACCCCCAAAAAAAAAAAAAAAAAAACCCAAATTTTTTGTTTTCATCATATTGTTACGAGTAATTATTTAGTCGTATTGGGACACTACATGTGGTGTCTCAACACTTTTAATCACTACACATTCATGCGAGTGCTCCTATATTTAATATTGGGCTCCACATAAATGAATATACGGTGATGAAGGATATTGGAGCACTACGTGGCGGTGTCCCAGGATTACGTTTCATTTTTGTTCTTGTTGTGGTGCTTACCAAGAAAAATAGTGTAATGTAGGGGCTCCCTTTTTATTACTGAGTGTTGGTTATGTGATTACTAATTACTGTTTTGTAGGGGCTCCCTTTTTATTACTGAGTGTTGGTTATGTGATTACTAATTACTGTTTTTTAATTATTGAATGTGAATTTTTGATTATTAATTAGGTGTTCGTGCTGTATTTTTTCCCTTATTCATAGAATATGAATATTTTGATTTGATTTTTAGATAAGATTAAACTTATAACATGTGAATTTTCTTTTGATGTTATGGACGGATAATTTCAAACATATACGTGTTTAAATTTTGTCGCCAACAAATTTTATTCCTAACTTTGCCCCTGAACACGGGTGATAATGCACATGGGAAAATGGACGTTGTTGGGAGTCACAAGCCTTGAAGGAAGAATGCATGATGTATGTGAATGCTCATGCACAAACTTATCAAAGGCAGTTTATGCAGCTCAACAAGTATAAATATGTGACACTCCAACAATGTTGTGGTGCCACATGTGAGGCGGACATCTGAGAGAGAGTCTCAGTGAACGTTCAGATAAGTGGTCAAAAGTTTCACATCACTTGATGGATACAAAAATTCAATGCTATATGTAATAGATCATAAACCTACATTGTACACGACCTTTAAAAGTCGTGAGAGCGCTACAAAGTCCATTAGAACTTCATAGTTAAACATGTTTGTCTTGTAACAATGCAATGGTGGATGACATACTGAAAAATCTATGAAATTTGTGCAGTCAAGATTGACAAAATTGTATAAAGGGGGACAAATTGTTGCAAAATATCCAGTAAAAGCTTCAAAGAAAGGGGTCCAAGATCCGGAAAACAAATTTTAGCTATTTTTATTTTTTACTTATCTAGCATTTACTTATTTCGTACTTAATTACTTATCCTTTCCTTTTCATCTTACAACTTGTGTAGGAGTAGTCATTAATATTGAGATAGGAGTATAAATTTAGCTCAATTCACAGGTTACTATTATTGTTATTAGTTATAATTGGGATTAAAAACCATTAATTTCAGATGTTATTTTTTTCAAGTTGATGTTCACATTTTTTTGGAAATTAGCGAACAAGTTCTGCTGATGGGGGCAAAAAACTAATAAATACAATTATTCTGTGCACATATTTAACTCGGTAATTCTTGAATTGACCTTTCCTGGCACGCTCTCATTTACCATTTTAGCCTTTGTACCACGTGTCGTTCACGGAGTGGTGTGCTATTTTCGGTTATAAATAATTTCTTAACAAACAGAGGTCCTTTACTATGTTTTAATGGTGGATCGAAAAGAGAAAATCTTTCGGTCCAAAGCCCAACAGAATAACAATCATGTTTATAAGTAGGCCCCCGTAACATTGTTGTCCAAAGCTCAAGCAAGAAAACTACTTTCCTTTAAAGGCCCAACAAAAGAAAACATTTATTATACAAAGGCCCCTCAATAAATGTGAAATAGATTTGAATTTCCATATCATTTTGTTTGTTTATACTCTAAGAAAATATCGTTTCTTAAACTGATGAAAATGAAATCAATGATGACACCATTCAGATACGTTCTAATTTTCTATTTTTTCTTTTATATTTCTCTCTACGAGAATATGAAAAAAGCAGTTTTTTTTCAAAAGAATTGCTGAAAAAAAAAACAAGACAATTATGAAAGAGAAAGGTTAAAGACTGCAAATTCACCGCTAGGAATAAGTCAACCCATGACTCATTTACGCCATCAAAATCATAATTTGATATGTTTTCGTAAAATTTAAGTCCACCAATAACTATCTCTTACTGTAAAAAAAAATGGCAAAGCCCTCTGGTGTCAAAATTAGCACAAACTTTGCTAAACTTGTGCATCAATATCTAAGTCAACTGATTTGAATGAAAAAACTAGACTTGTTTAATCGAATAATCTAAATTTGATATTTTTTTATTTTCTAACATTTTAAACAAATCCAAAAAAAAAAAAAAAAATTTGATAAAGTTGTTTTGATAACTTCTTTTCCAGTAGGTCTGCCCGTGGGTTTGGCAGCAATTGGTGGATTAATTTTATGTTTCAGCACAAAGTCGTCTATTCTTATTCTACCTGCCCCTTATCCTCATAGCAATACTAAACGCTCCCTCACAGTGAAAGAGCTACTCCATATAAATTATGGGTTTTGCTGACCATTATTCATTAGACGGTGAATAACATACACATAATATTAAATAAATACAAATATTAATACATAATTTATGAATATTGATATATTTTTCATATATTATTCATCGCCTAGTGAGTGGTAGTTAGTACTTTCAATAAATTATAAGTATCTCAACACCGAATTAATTTCAGTGGCCTTCATGGCTTCATCATGAATGCTGTCAAAGGTCTTATCAAGTAAGTTTCGAGGGCCCAACACCGGTACAAGAAAATTCAAGAAATGACGGGTCTATTCAGTTTACCAATAATTAAGCCGAATTTGTTGAATCGTAAGAGATTTGTCTTTTCTATTGATTCCTATAGATTGAATCAAAAATAATTTTGAATAAAATCTCGAACTCTCTAAATGAATAAAAAAACAAATCTTTATAGATTCCACCTCCTGTGGATGGACTTGCTCTAACATGTCGGTATGTATATATATGTGTATGGAGCAACAACAACTACAGTTCAACAACTCCAAAGGGTTGATCTGGTTGTCAAAACCTAAGATTTAGAGATATGCTCCCTCTTAAGTCTCATGTGTTATATATTAATTTTTATGGAGTCAGTCTGTATATCACAAAACTCTTATTTTAAATGGAACCCTCACAAATGGATGAAGAGTTTAGTCTCCCAAAGACTATTCGGTAATAAATTAAGAGCAATTCTAAAATTAGACAGATACCTCTGCTATAAAGAAAACACATGGTTCAAAAATATATGTATTGCTTTATATTTCAAAGATTGTGTGCTAAATCAACCCTTTTTCTAGCATGACGAACATGTGCTACCGTTGGAAATATTTTCCACATAAAATATAAAAGCGCCAAAAGCGTGTAGGAATTTCGCAAGCAGCCGCGCTAATGTCAACTGCTAGTAGGTTTCCTTCGTTTCTTTCTTCTTCGCCATCATTAATTAGACCTTCCATTAACCCCTTTTTCCCCAACCTTATACGAACAAATAATGATTCCTCAAAGGAAACTCTCACTCCATGTTTTGAACATTTCCTTATTCGTGTTATAATATTCATAAAAGAGAACATTATATCGAAATTGAGTTGAGTAATACACGAGTTGAGTAATACTAATTAGAAAACATAAGAAGAAAAGTTTGAGTTTAGAAACTAAATCGTTAAAGCGACATAGTAGATGAGTCTTTGCGAAAATATCAAGAGGCTAATCAGTAGACGAAACAAATAGAAGGCGAATAGTGCCACTTGCAACTTGTTGACGTACATAATCGTACGTGTGTGTGTATATGTGTGTGTGTGTGTATATATATATATATA
>JABCMJ010010393.1:0-15092 GCA_014822125.1 Arbutus unedo | reverse complement strand
AAGCCCAAGGACCCCAAGATCTCCGTTAACTCCGTCCAGCTCCCCACCTTCTCCGTTGCTAACGGCACCGTCAGCTTCACCTTCTCCCAGTACGTCTCCGTCACCAACCCCAACCGGGCCGTCTTCACCCACTACGACAGCACACTGCAGTTACTGTACGCCGGCAGTCAGGTTGGGTTCATGTTCATCCCCGCCGGAAAAATAAACTCCGGTGGGACCCAGTACATGGCCGCCACCTTCTCCGTCCAGTCTTTCCCTCTGTCTACGGCGGGGGCGACGGCACCGGCGAATGTGGGTCCAGTTGTTACCGACGGGTTGAATGGGTTTCGGATGGGGCCGACGATGGAGATCGAGTCGAGGATGCAGATGGCCGGGAGAGTTAGGCTGTTGCGTTTCTTTTCGCATCATGTGGAGGCGAAATCTGATTGTCGAGTGGCAATTTCCGTGAGTGATGGATCTGTCTTGGGTTATCATTGCTAGTAGTGTTTTTTCTTCTCTTTTCTTTTTCCTTGTAGTTTTTGGTGATTTTGATGCTTGATTTGGAAGCATAATTTGGTTAAGGAAGTGTACAAACTGAATTTTGTTGACATTTCGGCAAACTGGGTTGTGAATTTGTGATACTATGTGTGTGATCTACATTTGAGTGTACTTTTTTAGTCCAAAATTCTCAGTTTTTGAGGTTAAATTGATTGTGAGGTTACTGTAGTCTGTAGATACGTACTAACGAGTGAGAGTGTGTGGACAGACACTGGATTATTTGCTGTCCTGCAGACTGCAGTAGTGAAATGGAAGGAAGAAGGGGGTGTTTAAGCTGACGAGTTGAGTTTTCCAGGAGCTTCTTTCGTGGGGTTTTTTTCCTTTCCCTTTTCCATTTTTAATGATGGAGGAGGAGGAGGAGGGTGGTTTAAGCTTTTTGTTTCGCTAATGTTTGGGATTCGAGCACACGTATGGCGGGTGGACTACAATGATATACGAATTGGTTGTAATTCGACCAGCATTCGAGTTTTAATTCTGAGGTTAACTTGATTCTTCGCCAAAAAAATGATATTGTATCCGGTAATGAGTGAGAGAGTGAGGGAATTGAGTTGGAAAAAGTTTGCCAGCACAACATTTCATACGCACAGGGTACAGCCATGAGGTTTATAGTATTATTTTGAAAAGTCTTCACGTGCTCAAACAACTTCAAATACATTTATGTCTGAATTTGTGTTTGTTGATTGTGTGTACAGAATTATTGATTGAGTTGAGATTTCGATGAATAGTTTCTTTGAGCAAGACTACACTGAGATTCTATCTATAGATTCAAACATAAATATATTCAGAGTCGTCTGGTACACATTTTATGTACAGATTTAAATATAAATTTGTAAAGAACCGTTCGATACACGTGAATTTTTTTTTATTTGGAAGAATTTCACATGCATCAAACGATTCTTTTTTGATAATTCAGAATATCTAAATTAATTTATACACATCTCAACGGGAGATCAATCACATCGTTTTTTTTTTTCGTGACCTCATAAAAATAGATATCATCTGTTTCGAATATAATACTTTAAAAGGAACTAAACTAATCATTTATAACTATTCTAAATATATTCATATTTAAATTTGCATATGCAATATATATGTTCGTAGACTTTGTCAGATTGTTTTGTGGGAGTTGGACTGCAAGTAAAATGGGCTGGGTCATGTGATTCTCTGACAGTTTCTTCTGGGGGAGGCATAATTGAAGGAAACTGTTATTTGAGGGATAATATCTCAAAAGGAAATTATGGAGAAAGAGAAGGAAAAAACTAATATCATAACCTTACTCATATAATGTTTCAGTAGGATTTATTTGCTCTCCTCCTTAATTTTCATATTACACTCTGTTGTTAAGTTTTGTTTTATTACTTTAAATAACTTAAAATATTTCTAAAAATGCTCAATTTTGCACATAACGCGACTTAAAATATAATATTAGTTTTTTATTGGCTTAGGATGTAGAAGCAAATGTGATAAATGAATGAGTAAAATTAGGAAAATAACTTTCGTAAACATATTCGAACATAGAATTATTAGATAAACATGAAATTATTTAAAATAATATAAATTTAAGTGTATTTAACGATTTCGAATTCAGCGTACTAAACGATACGCTTAATTTTTTATTTTTTATTTTTGGATAAATGATCGTATTTTCCTGAAGTCCGGAAATTGAAGTTAGAAGGGCTCTAATTTTGGAGGGACTCCTGTGGTCGTTAATGGGGTGCGGTGGGTGGACCCACTAACTTCACAAAAAGTGAAGACCGGAATCGCAATTCCATATTTCAAAGACAGCATTGGGATTCGAGCAGAGCCCCTTGGCTTTCTTTCGGCTCGTGATACCACTTGCGTATAGGAAATAAATCCCACTAGCATGTGGGGAATAAATTATTGTTTGGGAGTATATAATTTTCGAATTGTAAATGCGGAGAATTTAAATTATAAGTGAGAATTTATAAAAGTATTTAAATAATAATATGCAGAATAAATTTTGTGAAAGAATACAGTGAAAATTTGTATAAAAAAAACTCAAGAAATTCTCTTTAAAGTGATTTTAAGACCAATTCTGCTAACGTGTAATCAAAACTAAATGTAATTTTACTTTCGGATCCTTATTTTAAAAATAAAACAGAAAACAATTATTCACATGTGAAAAACTATTTTTTT
Source organism: Arbutus unedo (assembly GCA_014822125.1). Classification (NCBI taxonomy): domain Eukaryota; kingdom Viridiplantae; phylum Streptophyta; class Magnoliopsida; order Ericales; family Ericaceae; genus Arbutus; species Arbutus unedo. Next base: position 12,398 of record JABCMJ010010393.1, on the reverse strand, counting down.
TTGGAAAGGTAACGAAAGATAAGGTAGGTATGAAAGTTCATCCCAGAAAAATAAGTAAAGAATCTTTTTGATTAAAATAAGCCGAAAAGGTCTTTGATCTGAAAACTTTCTTAAATTCAAAATGTGTGGTTAAAAATCACTCACATATATATTAGTCCAAGAGAGCCTCAACTACACATTATTATAGGTTCGGAATGAATTTGGAAGACCAAAATTTGAAGAACGTACTAGTGTTAATATATGAAGCCTACCAATTCACCTTATTTTGTTAGCCAAATCTAATTCAATGTTGGAATGGGAGAGGTGCTACGTGTCAAAACATGCGTCGTTTTGGCGTGCAAAAAATTGCCAGAAAATTATTCAGTCTGTGCCCAAATGCTTGGTCATTTTAACGCACAACACGTCCATATTAAACACTACATGTTCAAACTTGTGCGAAATTAGTACTACTACAAATTCAGAAACACCTTCATTAAGAAGTTGGAAACTAAAAAATGGCCAGCCTGAAAATTATTCAGTCTGTGCCCAAATACTTAGTCATTCTAACGCACAACACATTCATGTTAAACACTACATGTTCAAACTTGTGCGAAATTAGTACTACTACGAAATTCAGAAACACCTTCGTTAAGAAGTTGGAAACTAAAAAATTGCCATAAATTATTACTCCAAAGGGTTCTCAAGCATCAAATGGACCAAACGGAAAAGATATATATTTTCTGGATATTCAGTGCAAATTCAATTGGAAACAGGATATGACTCTGATAGATACACAAGTATTGCCAAATCAGTATTCAGTTTTTGTCAAAACGAACCAAGCTCTCAACTTCCATTACAAGGCAAACCCAAAAACTCAATACTCATGCCAGAAATACAAGTTAAATGGGATACAATCACAACAACAGAAGAGAAAGTGAGCTCTTTACTTGTAAGTGTACACCTTAGACTGCACCCGCAGATCAGGTCTCCACCACTGGTGAATTCCATGTGCTTGTTTGAAATCTTGCGCAGGAATCATATTAACAATTAAATTAGCCGAAGGAATAAGGTGCAACGGTTCTTCAGATTCCTTCCCCATTGCACTCATCACAAGACCCCCAAGCGAATTCTGGGTGGCCAACCTCTCCACACCCCCAGCTCCTATCTCCTTCATTTTCTTCCTGTGCTCAAAGTACCCTATATACTCCGAGCAAATGTGATCACCTGGATGCACAAACAGATGCGGGAACCACTCCGACAAAGCAACAAATGGATCTGCCGATACATCCCGCTGCTGGTGGTGGCTGCTGCGACGAGCCTTCAGAGCAACGGTGAGCCCTGCAGCGAGAAAACTGCTCGCGATTCGGATCCCTTGTTTCACATTCTTGTCTTTAATTCTCTCAATCGGTGCAGAAAAGAAAGGTGGATTAAAGAGGAAAGCTTCAAGAAAAATGCCTGTTTTCGCCATAGTCTTCCCGGCAAGCATCGCCATGGCAGCCCCCATGGAATGGCCAGTTAACCAGATATTTGAGTTTCCAAATGCAGCAACCGTGTTGCGCACAGATTGCATGGCAATCTCGAAGCGGGATGTCCGGTGGAGCCCATTTCTGATAATGTGGAGGTCCAGTTGGAAATCCCTTAAAAACGCGTCTCCTTTGGTTAGGGTGCCTCGGAAGGCAATTATGTACTGCGGAGTTCCATTTATTATCATGTGGTTGGAGCAGGATTGTGGTATGAATTCATAGATGGCGCCAAAGATGGAGTGATCGGCATCATCAATTAGCGGAGTGTGTAACCGGAAACAGAAGAAGTCCCACCAAGGCAAAGCAAGAGCTTGGGGGCCTTGTCTATTTTCCTGGCGGTCCCGCTCTAAGATGTAGACACCCTGAACCAAACAAGCAGCAACAGTCTTTCGGTGATCCACCTTGGCCCTGCACAAGATACCACAGGAATTAACTTTGCCAAATTTCTTTTTTCAAATATTTAGGAGAAAGCAGTTTGTTCCTCATATAACAACAGCAGCAGAAGCAAGCTTTGGTTATTCATTCATGGAAATCAGCGCTACATGGAAGCTATGTAGAAATTCGTCATGATCAGGAGAATGCCAACACATAAAAAAAAAAAGTCATTTGTGGAAGCGGGCTCACTGTGACAACATCAATGCAGAAACTCTAAGAAATGGGTCATGGCCACCTAGGATGTATATATTCTGATTCTAAATGTAATATCTATCTTCCGGCATCTTTTTTTTTTCTGTGGCTTTTGCACGTGTGTGTGCATTTATCTTCCGAAAGAAAGCAACAAAATGAACATTAATTTTCAAGTTGTTACATACTAACCAACAACACATAGTGGTGTTTAACGTGTGCAAATAGTGTAACCAAAGTGGGCTTTAAGAGGTGTGCAATAGAGAGGAAAGACCACGTGCCATAGAAAGTCCAAAGTCCAACAAAGAACCAGTAACCAAAATATTAACAATTCACCGACATTCCAAACACAAACACCCCCCCCCCCCCCCCCCCCCCCGGGATGGAATTAGAACCTTCACTGAACTTTAATGGGAATGAAACCATATAGCATGCCCCAAAAGGTCAGTTGATTCTATTAGGGGTTTACTTTAGAACAAGGTGTTCCAATGGCTCCTCTGCAATGACTTCCTCAGAGGAGCAATCTCAGATATGATTCTGATATTAGCGTAGAACATTCGTCTGACTTATCTGGAATGACCTCAATATTAGTATCATCATTGACACACTCTCAAATCCACCCTCCCAAAATCTTCTCATATCCTTCAAATTCAACGCCATAAGGATGTGGGCAGCAAAGAGTCTTACCAGTCAACGCAAGTTAGGTGTAAGGGTCCTGAAAGATCAAAACTTTCTCTTTCTGAGGTCATCGCATCTTAGTCTGATTCTCTCTTCTTATGATAGGAACATTCCTGCATAGAACCGGGAAAAACCAGTCAGTATTCACAACTAGAAACATTCCTCACACAGTTTAATACATATCAACTGACGTAAACAGATTCCCTCATATGCAAGTTGATACGTATCAACTCATAAGGTCTCTTGTATCTGAACCAGCGTATTCAAAAAAAGAAAAAATACGAAAGGGGCACCAATTTAGAGTTGGAACAAGAGACACATCCAGGAAGGATAATGAAGCTGAATTTGCTGGCTGGTACCATTAGATGGAATGGAACCGGTATGACACTTACCAGTTCAGCAAAATTTTGGACTGTTACCCTAACAAAAATAAGCAGAGTTCATAGTCTGATTCTTGAACTCTGAAAATTACATGCTAAAGAGGACTTCTTGTGTTCGGACACTGCTATGCTGCGGATAGAGAAATCTCTCATTATGGTTGTTAGTCCAAAAGTCTCAATAGGCTCATCTAAGTCCACGAACCACAGTCCTCATTTCCGTGACACACAGCTCCAACAAAAATTCAAGTTCACGAACATGAAACGGTGGGTGAAAAATAAAAAAATAACACCTGCCTTCCACCTAATATCAATTTACTGACTTTTGTTTCGGTATTGTTGCATTTATGATATTCGTGTCTTGAGCATTAGTACCTTGTTTCCATCAACCACAGATTGTTAACTTATATCCTGATTCTTGTCCCTATGTCCTGATTCTTGTCCTTATGTTATAACATGTGATCCAGACTTGAAGACTGAAAATTCCATTTTGAGGCTCAAAAACAAGATGATAATCACAAACGCACTTTTATAAATGCATTAACCATCACTAAAGCCATTGAGGCCCCGTGACAAAAGTCTTATTCCTTTTTTTTCCCACAACCATAAGAAGGAAGTGGAAAGCTAGAACTAATAGGAGAAAGAATCAAACTGGGACATAGACCGGTAAGAATATATCTATCTACTAAACCAAGCTTTTGGTATCGGTGAAAATTGAATAACATAAGAAAACAAGTAGAAAGGAACCTATCAGCATCAGCAAAAAGGAAACTACTTTTAATTTTTAAAACCTTCACATGGAATCACAATACAAACAGGCCACTAACAAACAAACAAAAAACATGTATCCTAATCTCATTTTTCCCTTAGAAATGGCACCTAAACATAAAAAAATCCAAGCATCCTACAAAAGGTCACTACTTCAACAACCACGCATCAAATTACAAACATAAAACACAAACAAACACGAAACATGAATCCGAATATCATTTATCGCTCAGTTATGGCAACAAAAGATTAAAAAGGAATTTATCTCACCACACTGCATCACCCCAAAAACCAACACAAAAGGCCCCGAGAGAGACAGGCCAACCTACTCGTTCAAATTATGGATCTCGATTTCCACCCCATCGAAACTGGTTGAATGAACAATGAAAAATGAGAGGAGAATCTCATAAGCGAACTTTGAATCAGCAATTTGATCTGTAAATGGGATTCTACAGATGCAAGTTGCGATTTGCGAAGGATGAATCGAGTTAAAGCTTAAATTTGAATGGGATCAATGTAGAAAGGACTACATTATAATACATAAATTAACAAATTTCACACAGCAGAGGAGGAATGTACCTTGGTGGATCTCTCTCTCTCTCTCTCTCTCTCTCTATCAATGTCCCGAAACTGTTACGACGTCGTTTGGCATACCCTTTTTTGGGGTTGGATTTCCTTTCTGCGAAAGCAAAGTATCAAAACTGGACCGTTGACAATAGTCAGATAAAGGTGTTGTTACTTGTGTAACCATAAAATTTCTGGTTGCCTTATTTTTATTTTAGCAATTTTGTGAGCTGTAAAAATCACTTTTAATTGTTTTGAAAGGAATATTCTTTTCATGGGCTCTTAGCGCACAAAATATTATTTGAAAATTGTACAAATATTGCTCTAAAAACGACGTCGTTTTAAAACACAACACGTCTTATTGTGTATGTCGTACGCACAACACGTCTTCCTGTATATAACACACATCAGGGCCCAAGTCCACTTTTCTATGTCTCGAACTTCATTTTTTAGTTTTGCATAAATAAACAAACAAAATCTAGAATGTTTTCTATGGTTTTTTTTCCCCTTCTACTTATTATTTACGCATTAATTCATTAGGTAAGCAATGAAAATTAGGGCTACAACTTGTGAAGAATAGTGTATTGTTATGGAATTCTATATATTCTCATTTGGAGTTATTTTGTTATATTTACACTTTTGGTTAGCTAATATTAGGTTTTTATCTATGAGATAGATGATTCTGATGATAGATGGTTTTCCCTTCTAACCATTTTGCTAGGTTTGTCTACAATCCCTTTTTAGTTGTCTGAACTGTTTTCTCCAATAACTTTCAATGTTTGTTTTACCGAACTTGTCTCTCCACTTATTCTACACAGAAATACATGTTGAAAGAACGTTGCATTCTTAAATTACATGATCGTGTTCTTGTGTATATCTAGTATCTCAGACTCATGCACAAGAAAGCGCTATGCACTACAATTATGTGCATAATTGATAAACACACAGTCAACAGTTTTGGGACCTATCTTCACCTTCTTAGGTGTAAGTACATCCACTTTTGCAAGATACCTCCACATTCATAAGTACATAAAGAAAGGTTTTCGACCCTTTCAAAGTTCATATGGTGTTTTGTGAAGTTTCTTTTGTGGTAACCTATTTAGGAGATAATTCGTTGACAGAATTGATTCCCCACACATGTTCTATGGCAATCCAGAACTGATCAACATGGCATTCATCATCTGCTTTAAGGCACGATTTCTGCATTCAGCAATGCTATTTTGCTAAGACAAATAAGGTGTCGCGGTTTGGTGCATGATTCCGTACTAGGCACAATATTCACCAAATAGTGCTTCATACTCACCGCCTTGATCATTTCTAAGCACTTTAATCTTCTTGCCAAGTCGATTTTCTACTTCATTCTTGTAAAGAATAAACTTACCTAGAGTTTCATCTTTGCTCTTTAACAAGTATACATAGCAATATTTTGTGTTATTTTTGACAAAAGTAATGAAATACTTGTTATCTCTTCTTATTTGAATAACACACACACAGTGTGGATTAAACCTAGAGGTTCAGATTCTTTCTCAACAAGCTTGAAAAAAGACTTATGAGATTTATCAATGTGAAATGCAAGAATATGATCCAAGTTAATTAACCTGCGAAAAGTATCAAAATTAACATGACGTAGTCTACCATGTTATAAACTGAAAGACTCGGTCAAGTAAGAAGAAGGAAGTTTCGTTTCATTAGTATCACAAGGATAAATAGTTAATATATTGAGTTTAAACAACCCATCATTGACATAACCCTTCTTCACATATTACCTAGCTTTGGCGAGCACAATCTTGTCTGGCTCAAGGACTATCTTGAAGCCATGCTTGCTTAGCAGGGAATCAGACACTAGGTTCTTATGTATATTCGGCACGTCCAAGACCTTATTGAGAGTCAGCTCTCTCCCTGAAGTCATCTTCAGAATCACCTTGCCCTGTCCAACAATGTTGGAAGTAGCCAACTGCCCTATATATAGATTATCACCCCCAGTTGTAGGCTCAAAGGAATTGAAAATCTGTCTATTATAGCAGATGTGGCGGGTTGTCCCAGTATCAATCTACCATTTCTTCGGGTTAAAACCAACAAGGTTCACCTCTGATATCACAACAGATAAATTGATACCAATGATATCTCTAGAAAGATCTTCCATCACATGGGCTCTAGAATGGTACTGATCAGGGTTTTTCCTCGGTTGGTGATAGTCAATAGAGCAATGTCCCACCTTATCACAATTATAGTTTCGGCCTTAAAATTTAGCCTTCTATTTCTTGGCGATGCCACCCTTGGGTTTTAATTTCTGACCCTTTCCAGACTGGTTAAATTGTTTGCCTAACACTTTCTTCCAAGTGCCAGAGCTTTAGTTATGCTCCACAACATTAGTCTTTGACATATAAGAGGACCTCAAACAATTTTCCATACTCTGATTCTCCTCTTCAATCCGGAACTTGATTCATAGAGCTTCCAAAGACATCTCCTTATTCTTGAACATAAGATAGCTCTTCAACTCCTTTTATACATGGGGCAACTTTTGAATCATATCAACTACCTAAGAGGCCTCACTAAATATCATGCATTCAACTTTGATCCTGGATTTGACTTCCTAAGATATTGGTATCTATCATGGTCTAATTTATAAACCAGATAGCAATAAACTTTTTGACGCCGACATCCTCTATTTTTTACTTCCTGTCTAAAGACTCCCATAGTTTCCTAGTCGATGATGCCTTACAATACACATTGTGTAGAGAGTTATCCAATACATTCAAGACATAGTTTCTTAATGCTTCTAGGCATCCATAGCGATGAGTATCTCTCTGTCAGTCTCATTCTTATCCACCACAAATGCATCTTCAGTTAGGAACCTCGCAAGGTTCATAATGGTGAGATAAAATAGCATATTCTGCTGCCACCTTTTGAAGTCAATACCAATAAATTTTTTGGGCTTATCAACACGGGCCTATGGTACATTCGGAATAGCAGCATTAGTACAAATGTCATTTTCATTGCCATTGTCAGACCCAGTCACATTGATAGGCATATTTTCAGTCAACATTTTTCATGAAAAATAAGACCAAACACTCATTAGTGAATAGATCTTAGCCATGAAGATAGAAGATAACATAATTGAATCAATAATGAAACTTGATAACAAAGTTCTATCCAACATTCACTACGCATCAATGTACCTTTGAAGGTCCCAAGGGGTTCGCTCCCTGGCGGGGGTCGAGGGAGTTAAGCCCCCTAGCGGGGGTCCAAGGAGGCAGTGCCCCTTGGCGGGAGTTTGAGGCCAACAACCTCAGCAATGGTCAACCTGCCCAGTTAGGTCACAGTGGCCCAAGTAAATAGTATACACAGTGTGCTAACATAGTAAGAATTCTGATCCATCCACATAGTCCAGGTCAAGCAGTGTCAAAGTCGAAGCCAAGTAAACTGCTTCAAAGGCCAAAGACTTGTACCGAAGCCAAATACTAACAGGTTTTCAAAAGCCAAATATCTGCTGTCAATAAGACCAACTGTCGATCCGAGGCCAAGTCGTGCACGACCGATCGAGACTGAGTAGATTAAACAGCCGAAGTCGAGCTGACCAAACCACTAGGCCATGCTCGATCCTCTACCAGTAGTTGAGATTGAACCATAAGCCGTAATCAAACCAAAAGTCTATCCATGAATTGAAGGACTGTGTAATATTTGTTCGTTCGTTACACCAAATTATGCCAACGACTTCAATTTGCAACAAATTGTTACTCCGAATAGAAATACTCTGTAAAAATCGAATATCGAACCAATTTCAAATATGGAAAAATAGGATGTTCCAACTTTGAATCTGTGGAAACCTTTCAACTTCACACTTCTCTGCCAACTTCGAATTTGAACTTCACACTTTGAATGTTATAACTTTAAACTTTGAGAACAATAACTGTGAACTTCGAAAATAACAATTTCAAATTATTTTTCCACTTTGAATTCAAAGGTCACAACATATCGTAAAAACAAAATCCATTTTGTAAGTCAAAAAACTAGAATTCTAGGCACGAATCAATCTTAAACTTGTTGGAAAAGATTAATTCGAAGCATGATCAAAGATTTCAGAAAATATACGTCCATTAATTAATTATACAAAATTACATAATATAATTATAGATCGAATCAAAATGAACAAAATTACATAAACTGTAAAACGGAATGTAAATCAGTACGATACCGAATCGAGTATGTGTATTCATAGTCTCCTTAAGACCGATTCGCCTCGTCACCGTGGGTATTGAAGTATCACAATTGATGTCTATCTTCTAGGGTAAAATGGCAAAATGGAACGTAAGAACATCAACATTCGTCCACCTGTTGAACTTTACTGCTTTTGCCTTTCTCTTCCACAAAGAACCCAAATATAAGAAAAAAATTGTAGAAAGATTTTTAGGTGTCTTTCCAGTGCTTGAAACCATAAAATGAGACTCAATTACAAAGCATTGGATGGAACTTTGGTATGTAAAACCTCAAAGACCTCTGAGTTATATGCATGAATGGAGAAACCTTTGGGTGATAAACATCAATTGCATGTTCTTTTGACTTAAAATTCATGTATGTCTAGCCCATATAGGAAGACTCTACATCATATTCAAGGATATTGAAAAATGCGCTCAGGAGAGAAAATAACTCAAAAATTCCCAACGATAATTTTGGCAACTAATGCAACTTAACTCTTTTTATGATTCTATTAAGAATAATGGACTCTAATTTTAATTATATTTTTATTAGGTAAGTCCTATCTAGTTGATGCAGGTTTCATGTTAAAGAGTGATCGTATAACACCGTATAGAGATGTGCACTACTCACTTGAGAATCTATGAGAGTTGTTTAATCTTCGACATTCTTCATTACGCAATGCCACAGAAAGATTGATGAACTCTTCGAAAAGATAGGGCGACTGGTGAAGAGAAAAGAAAAAGAAATGGGCTAGCTCAATGAGTGGGGATCATATGAAAATCATTGATGGAATCGATAAGATATTATTCCAAGATGAGATTACTTTACAAAATTGTAATGATGTAGAATTTTTATTTGACCAAGCAATGTCCCCAACATGTTCAATTAGGGTGTCTCAAAATCCAAAATCTTCCAAAGCAACTTCAAAGGGGTAAGAAAAATAGAGTGTCACAGGGTGAGGAGGATAAAGAAATCGATATAATGATTAAAACAACAATGGACAATATTGTGCAAGCTATTAGAGAGGAAAACACTATTTATGAGAAGTCACCTGAAAAACTATCGAGAGATTAAATCTATGGTGTAGTGGTAGAAGTTAGAGTAGAAAGATACATGCATGATTCATGATTGCACCATTTACCTTTTAGAGAATAGTACAACAAGAAAGATGTTCTTCACTTTGTCATGACATGTGGAAGAAAATTTTAGAGAACAAGGTGCTTTATCATCCTACCCCGTGATGAATGTTATGGTATTGGGTTCTATTATATTGTACTATTTTATCTTGGTATGCATTTTCATTTTTAATTTCATTCCTAGTTTGATTATTTGTCTTATGATGTTATTTCTTTTGCAAAGTTACAGTGCACATAAAAAATACCGTGAGTAGTCGACCTAGTATGAAACCAAATAAATATTATTACTAATAAAAACATGTTATAACTAATAAAACAACTAATTATTTTATTAATTATTTCATTAATAAAAAATACCCTAACAATCAACCTAATATAAAATTGAATAAATATTATTATTAATGAAACATGCTAAAACAACTAGTAAAACAACTAATTATTTATGTAGTTTTGCAAAAAAATTAAACTAGGGATGAAAACTAAAAACGAAAATGCAAACCTAGATAAACTACTTTCGTATAATAGAACAAAATATAGAAGAATTCATTACAAGGTAGGACGGCGATCTTTCACTTGCCATGGCAAAGCGAAGAACGACTTTCTTGTTGCACTATTCTCTAAACGGTAAATAATGCAATGAGAAACCGTGTCTCTTTCTACTCTAGATTCTACCAATGCACCATATATTTCATCGTCTCCCAATATTTTTCCACATGACTTCTCATAAATAGTGTTTGCCTCACTAATAGCTTGTGGAACATTGTCTATTATTGTTTTAATCATTATATCAGTATCTTTATCTTTTTCATCGTGTGACACTTTCTTTTTCTTACCCTTTCAAGTTGCTTTGGAAGATTCTAAATTTTGAGACACCCTAGTTTAATGTGTAGGGACGTTGCATGGTCAAATAAAAATTTTATAGCATTATAATTGTTTAAAGTAAGCTCATTTCGGGATAACATCTAATTTATTCTATTGATGTTTCCATAGGATCCCCACTCATTGAGCTACCTCATTTCTTTCTCTTCCCTCTTCACCAGTTGTCTTATCTTTTTCGAAGAGTTCTGTTATTGCATTGCATAATGAAGAATGTCAAAGATTGAATAACTCTTGCAAATTCTCAAGTGGGAGGATAGAGTATTCTTTCAAGTGATAGTGTACATATCTATATGGTGTTACAAGACCACTCCTTAGCATGAATCTCGCAATAACAAGATAGAACTTACCTGATAAAAATGTAATTAAAATTAGAGTCGTTATTTTTCGTTATTTTTAATAGGACCGTAAAAAAGATATGTTATATCAGTCACCAAAATGACATCTTCTCTCCTAAGCGTATTTTTCAATATCCTTGAATATAATGTCGTGTCTTCCCATCCAAGCAAGACATACGTGAATTTCAAGTCAAATGAACATGTAGCTAACATGTTCTGCGCGTGGTAATCTTTCTTGTCATGATATTTTAGTACATCTTTACTTGAAACTTTGACACGAACATGAGTTTCGTCAATTGTCCCTATACAGTTCACAAGGAATGTGTGTAATAATGTTAAAAATTTACTAAAACATGAACTAAATAATTACCAAAAATTAATAAAAAAATAAAATTCTAACGAAAAGTATGGATAGAATCTATTACTGTACAGTATTTCTGGAGCGACTTATGACTTTTTATGTTGCCGAAGGAAATAGTCTTTTCGTGATATTAGAAATTTTAAAACACTGTAAAAATGTCGACTTATAGTTTCACAGAAGCAACTAAAGATAAAGGACGTTGATTGATTATTTAGAAGAGACCCTAATATCCATAGAAATTTTGCAACTTGCACTTCAATCGTTGTTCTTCTCATTGGTTGAAGACCACCATAGTATTTAAATACGTCACATAATCATACAAAAGCTTGCGATCCCATATGAGTTACATAATGACACTTTGCATCATTGATACGTAGTTGATGAATTAGCTTATCTCGTATTATTTTTCTTTCTATCTCTGGTTGTGTAATACAACTATTCATGTATTATTTATGATACCTCCTTTTCCTAATCAAGTAATGTAAAACATAACAAATTATTTGACTCTCAATCAATCACCGTTTTCTATCCCCACATATGATGTTCATCTAAATCCATCTATCGTCTAATTAGTAAAACGTCATCTATCATTAAAATTCATAAGTCAAACATCAGCTCTTTTCCATTCAAACATAACAAGTAATTGCAAAAAAAAAAAAAATTGAAATATGTTCTTAGTAAGAACCTATTCCTAGAAAAAAGTATTTTGCATAATTGTATACTAAATTGTGACGATATTACACAGTTTTGTATATATGCAAATTTTGTTTCCTCTTTATTTTCTAATCACGAGTTTGTATGGAATCTTTTTTTCTTAAAAAAAAAAACGATCATCCTTGTTTAATTTAGGTATAATAAAACAGCTTTTCGTCACACAACATATTTCAGTTCATTAGTTGGAAACTTTGAACAACATTGAGATTATAATATACATGCATGAGTGGATTCATAGGCTTATTAATGGTTGAACTTTGAAA
>JABCMJ010010390.1:0-43766 GCA_014822125.1 Arbutus unedo | reverse complement strand
AGCAGACTCAGATTCCCGTTCAGTCATTGTGTCAAACAACAATGAATAAGACACAAAGTAAAAGATCAACCAATAGATAAAAAAGGAACCAACGACAGCTTCAATCAAGCAACCAAATAACGAGGGATAACATCATATCAATAAGAAGACATACAGATCGCGATAATCAATCACAGGACGCAACGAACTAGAAGAATGGTGCAAGGATCGGATCGACCACCAAGAGCGGAAGCAAACATAGTGAGTCAAGTAGAGCACATAGATCAACCAAGAGGACAAAAACAGCGGGACAACAACAGCAACAGAGACAACTGCAGCAAGGAAGACAGCCGCAGCAAGGGCTGGTGGCTGGGCGGCAGTGGTGGCCGGGCGGTTGGACGGCAGTGGAGACTGGTGACTGGGCGGCTGGTGGTTGGGTCAGAAAACAGCAGGCGAGCAACAACAGCAGCAGCAGGAGGGGTGGTTGGGTGGCTTGACGGCAGGCTGGACCAGAGAGGGCTGGGGGCTGGCGGCTGGAGCAGAGAGGACTGGTGGCTGGTGGCTGGAGCAGAGAGGGCTGGTGGCTGGCGGCTGCAACAGAGAGGGCAGCAAGTGGGGCGGCAGCTTAGGTGGCTGTAGATTAGGGTTTATGTTTAGAGTTAGGGTTTTATCTAGGGTGGAGTAAGGTTAGGTTATATTTCTAGGGTTAGGGTTTTATCTAGGGTGAAATAAGATCGTACTCTAATACCATGATAACGGGATGTAAAAGAAAGAGAGAAGTATATAGGATGATACAAACACCCTAACACAATAGCTTTATTTATATAGAGTGCATCGACTACAAGTTTTCTCACAAAACCAATGTGGAATTAACCCAACTATCTTATTCTAATATTCTAACACATATAGAAACATATTATCAATCCAGGCATACTAGATTTGAATGTGGTAAATGAGTTCTATGTGTGTTGATTGTGAAAGTTACGAAGACAAGGATCACAAGAGTGCATGTCAAAGAGAATGAAGTCAGGAATCGACAAAGCATAAAAATGAAAACATAGAATTCTGGTGAAAGATACTAAAAATGTGCCCCCAGGACTCAATTGTGAAACCAAAGTACGAAGTTAGCCAGACAAAACTCAACTAATTAGAAGAGATAACAAATGAACCCAAAACCCATGGCTTCAGAACATACTGATGTGCACAAAAATACACATGGCATGCACCCTTTGCAGAATTGATGAGAGATTCCAAATAATGTTGAGAAAGACCCGCATTTTCACTATGGTCTATTGTATTTAAAGGGAGGAAGTCCTAAGGATTGAGACTGCAGAGAAAAGAAGAAACTGATATTTCTATTAACCAACGGATTGTAGTCTCCTCCTATTCCCAAGGATTGTGTAAATTCACTAGATTTTGTATCTGATACTCACCAATCACTAACAATATAAAACCATCACTAATCACTAAAAATATAAAAACCCATACCCACCATCACTAAAAGCACATGCTTTCATATTTCATCCCCATGTAATGAGAAAAAGATAATACAGAGTTACACACCCTTGGGGCAATGTTTCAGCAACTAGCACAACTGTGCTAAAAGTCGACAAAGCCAGAGACCCTTAAAATGGATAAAAAAATGAATCTTCCCACAAATCAATCCCGAAAAAATCTTAACCAGATGCAGAGCTATCGAACAAACAACCACTCTATAATGTTCTAATAAATAGTAAGAAACTAATACAAAAACTGCAGCTCCTGTTTAGCTACAAAACACATATCCAAGCAAAGAAGTGTGAAACCTACAGACCCGGGTCTGAATCCATAAACACTACAAAAATACAATGAAAAACTGAAAGCATGCAAATTTTGAATTTGACCATAGAAACCACATAAAAGAGTCTGACTTTACAAATACCTATAAAGCTATACCTTCAGATGGCGGTATATATAAAGCGTATATACATTTCTTTGAATTATACATTTCTGTGCAGATGTATTCAACAAGGAACAAGGAAAGGGGAACCAACTCTGCGTGCGTGTGTGTTGGGGGGGTGGGGGGGTCGCTGGGTTTGAGAGAATACCATTTTATTACAAGTGGCTTATTTTCTTTTCCCTCCAAGGAAACAAGGATAGAACCTATAAAAATTATTCAACAGGATCTGAAAGGAATTCCTGGATAACCCTATGAAAATTTAAAAATCCGGTGCTTTGATAGAGTTAGGAATGCCAATTGGAATGATTTTGAAGACAGATTTTCATTAGTAGAAAACATTCTCCAACGTTTGCATTTTTGAAGCAAGAACTTTATGTAAAAGTTGAAGCTCCAAAAGGAGAATTGGGAATTTTTTTGATAGGGGATCAAAATGTTTTTCCTCGGAAAATCCAAGCACTCGGTTTCGTCAATTTGCAAGTTCTTCCTCCATTAGTTAAAAGATTGAAATTAGATGATATTGTGACAATACTTGATAGCATAGATATCATTATGAGAGAAGTTGATCGTTGAAATGATAATTAATGCAACAAAAGTACAAGCTATTAATTCTTTTTCTAGATTGGAATACTTCAAAGAAGTCTATGGAATCATATGGATGTTGGCCCTATTTCTACTCCATTATTAGGAATCACAATAGATGTCCTAGTAATTGTTTGATTAGAAAGAGACATATCCGTGGGGATACAACATATCAACTTTGAATACGCTGGACCTTCAGGAATTCATTCAATATTTCATTTTTTAGAGGACATATTTTCGCATTCAAAATGTGTCAGATATACAAACACCCCACCGGCCCACCCCATTCACCTAGAAATTGATTCAAACTCTACTTTACTGGGCAAAAGATGCCTCTTCTGTGCATTTATTACAATTCTTTCTCCATGAGGATTTTGAATTTCCCTTTTATCGAAAAATACAATTATATTCAATCATACAAATGATCTAGTAAAAATGGAATTTCGATTCGGTTTACTGAATCACATGCATTTTTTCCTAACTCTCATTATATGAAATATGCATGAACGGAGGAATAAAGAGAATTTTCTACTCAAATTACAATTTGCAACAGACACAAATGGAAAGAAGTTCTTGAAATATGCCTAGAAACAAGAGTCAGAGTTCTCAAACAAAAAAACAGGCCCCAAATGTGCTAAGAAATAATAAGAAACTAGTACAGTAATGTCACCTCCTATTTCAAAAATGGAGAACATGTAATCACAAGAGAGAAATTTTTCCATAGGATCCACCAAAAGAGCTGGAATGCACATAAAGATCCAACACATGTATGATGTATCCATAGGCTTAATACATTAAAGTACAAACAGGGACGAACCTATGGAGTTGGGGGGGGGGGGGGGTGGCAGGTGCCACACCCAAATTCTAAACACTAAAATAAATTAATTCTGTTTTCATGCATGACATTTTTGTTTAGGAGTTATTCGGTGCTTTTGGAACACCACCACGGCTGTCCCAAGTCTCCTCTCTACCCCTCATTTATGTGGAACCTATATACTTTATACTGAGAACCCACAATCATGTGGTAGAGAAAAGTTCTAGGGCATCATGTGGCGGTTGCCCTGGAGCACTGAATAATTTTTTCTTGTTTAGGTCAAATAAAAACTCCACGCCTGAGAGGGAGAGACTGAGATGAGGCACAGTTACAAGTGAGCGGTGAGGAGTGAGTATCAATCCGTCACCACCTCCAAATTTTATTCCTGTGTCCGACACTAATTACAAATGCTTACAACAAGGAAAATACATAAACAGGGAGGAGTGAAAAAATAGACACTTTCGCGAGAAATCGGAGAGCCGTATATGATATCAGTCAACATCCAACCAAATGAGAATGAAAATAGACAAATAACTGGAATGAACATAAACACATTTTACACATAGAAACACACCTAGAAATACATACATGTGTGATATGCACGCAAGAAGGACAACAAATAAAGCGGGAAGAAGAGGAGGAAACATACCATATTGACGAGGAATTCAAGAGACCACCCAGAAACCGATCAGAGGAGACGAAGCAAGAGTCTTGGTGTTTGGGATGGAATGTAGGGCCGGCCCTGAATAGAAGCCGAGAATGCCACCGCTTAAAAAGTGCTAACAAGAAGGGGGGCTTGAGTCTGAGTGTATGGTATTCATGCATATGCGTTAAATCGATTCGCTCCACATCACAATACTCCTCCTTCTAGGCGTGCTTGTTTACTAGACCCAAACATATCACGTTAAGCATCTAAATCATCCATAAAAAACATCGAACAGAGAGAGAGGGACAGAGACAGAGACGAACAAAAAACAGCAAACAGACCTGTTCGATCTAAGATTGCGGGCTGATTCTGATTCTGATCGCGTTGAAATTGGATATATCTTGCCGCGAGTACATAGAAATCCCTAGATTTTGATCACGGACACAAACCTCTTGGTTTCAAATACGAGCATCTCCGTCCCCCTTTTTTTCCCGACTCGCAGCCAATCTCGAGTAAACGTCGCTTCAACAGTCTAGTTTTTTTCCTCAATTTACTCGGGTCTTTTACTGAAACTCGTATTGAATGAGTATGACTCAAATATCTACCCAAATTAGGAAAGATTCAATTTTTTATTCAAATCTTTAAAGATTATTTTTACTTCTTTAGAATTAAAATTATGTCATTAATGAAGATTTTTTTTTTTTTTTCAAATGTATAGATTTGAATTAGTGATTTGAGTGTTTTATACAAAATGAAATTTTTACTCGATATTTTACTCCAATTTGAATATAATTTTGAATCATGTCTCTAACTCGATATACAATATCTAATCATCTAAATTTGTTATAAGTTATAAATTTTTAGTTATCACGCATGTCATAATAAAATCATTGTTCATACGATCAAATTTAATTATTATTGTTTGACTAGACATCACTTGCAAATTTTTCTTGTCATTTGATGTCACTCTTTCTATTTCTCTTCTCTACATATTTTTATCTTCACTTTTCAATTATAAACACTCCGGCAACATAATAAATCATTATGCATGATTAATATGGTTAGAGTTTACATTCATGCAGTTAGAAATAGTTGTAAAGTTTGTCAAGATCAGACCGGAAATCGTGACCTTCTTTTCTTGGAAAAGAAGCCAACAGCAAAAGAAAAAAGAAAAGGGTCATTATTATATGTTCATTTTTGCCTTGTCTCCTTTCGGACTAGCATCGCCCCAAGTAAATGATCCATAGAGCTGGCCGTTTTAGCTACCACAATAGTTTATTCTATCACTCGTCTCAAAGTCAAGGGTGAATTAGGAATTTGTGGTTTTTCCAAAGAATTTCTTTTAGAAATCAATAAACAAAAGAGTTATTATTCTACAAATTAAAAAGAGCCAAGATAATATAATTTCATATTGATTAGTCCAAAACCAGTAGGGCATGGAAATTTTCCATTTTATATTCGAAATTAAATTCAAAAACTTTATACTTTTTTAGTCAAGTTGATTCTGATTATTACAATTTTTATTACTTTTTTTGTACGTCAAAATGTTTTGAATTTTTGGGCGATATTTTTTTCCCACAAAAACTTTTTGAATTTGAAGTGGGTTGCTTACCTGAGATTGTGTTATTGATTCCATTGGCTCTTTTAGGTATATGGTCAATCTGAATTTCATCAAAATTAGTGATGGTTAGATATTGTGTTTATTTTAGATAGTACTTAGCAATTATAAAAGTCAAAACGATGAATGCTAACAACGCATTAGACACAGTTATTTAGTACATGCCCTACAAAGACTCGCTGCACGTGGTAATTTAAGATAGTTTACCAAGTAAAATGGAACTATATAATGTAGATGGTTTACAATGTTCTTCACTACGATAACAGGTAAAAAAATCATTTTGTGGTAACCGAGCATGGTGAAAATTGAATGAGTCCACGTTGAATTTTAACTAAGTTTGCTCGTTGTGCATATTATCGGTGTCATAAATTATTACGTACAAAGTTATTTTTTTAAAAAATATAACTAATTTTATTCACTATATTAATCTAACTAGTAATTTCTTTTATATTCATAAAATAGCTCAATACTAATCATAGCAAAAGTAATCTTCTATCATGACTTGTAAAAGTGTTTTTTGGTTTTGAAAAAAAAAAAGAAAAAAGAAAAAAGTAAAAAGTAAAAAAAAAAACTAATTCATTTGTAGTACAAATCGAAGATAATATTGAAAGCTATGATTGATACAAGCAATAAAAATTATAGAAAAAATAAGCGTTTTAGAAGTATAACACCTCGATTTTTCAAAATATTAATTTTATTTTTTTAATTTTATTTTATTAGTCAAAATAATAATTTAAAAGGAAATTATCTTTAATAGTCAAAGTTTAGCAATTAAACAAACTTTCGAAGTTTGAAATATAAATTAATAAAAATATCCTACTAGTTTACACTGACATAACAAAACAAAATAGACAGCAGAGTGACTAAGGGTGCGGCAACTATGTGATAAACTCCTCTTCTACAACTCCTGACATTTTTTGCACGGGCGGCTCCTCCGTTTGCTCTTCCACATCTGGTATAAAAGGTTATGGGCAAAGAAGTTATATCGATTAGTAATGAAATTCAGTAAAAAAAGTGACCCAAAAACTAAACCCAAGGGGTGACAAGCATGCATTCAACAAGATATAAGACAATAATTGAATAAATTTGAACATTAAAACAAACAAAATAAACGCGTATTTATGTTATGCTTTCGTTTTTTACTATTTTTTAGGAATTCTACTTAGGAACTCTAAATCTTACCCAACTATCTAGCATTAAGCACTCAATTGATATTGATCAGTCTTTACCTACTAAATGCCTGTATTTTGAAGTTATATACCTAACTTGAATACTAACCCAGTAAGGGAGGAATCTTCTACCGGTCATTCATGTTAATAACTACATCACCCTAACTAAGTCTGATCGAATGTGGCGTCACTAGTGTCAGACACCAACGATCCTTAGTCTCGTCCCATTTACCAGCTTAAGGATGTCTAAAACCCTGGTTGTTACTCCCTCGGGGTCCGAAGCTGCTATTGCAGACGTCCTCCAAATCACCCTCAATCGTCTTTAACAACTCCTAGTTTGGTCCTTAAAAATAGGACTCTAACCCAGTTGGACTCTGACTCACAAAATAATTATATAGGACTCTAACCCAATTAAACAAACATAAGACTCTAACTTAGAAAATGATTATGTGGGACTCTAACCCACATAATCTAACATTCCACAACGGGGCTCCAAAACCGGTTAAACATCTTTTCCATTAACGGTATTTATTTCTACATTACTATGTACAATGTTCACCCAACACTCTCCACTTTCTTATTCAGGTAGTATTCGAATCAGTGTCCCTAACGTACTTTTCTTTAAACAATCCACAACACACAGTTATGTTCATTCAATAGAAATTCAAGCAGCACGGCGGTTGTACTATGTTCAAGAGGCAATGTGACGATTGAACCAAATCCATTCTACAGAAGAACAGGCAACACGACGACTGAATCTTGACTATTCAACAACACCTCATGCAGCACGACAGATGTACCCGAAACTTCCATCAATAACCCAGCTATTCAACAACAACAACGTTATTTAGATTCGTTCAACAACAACATCAATAACGCAATAACATTAGAGAAAATGGCACAACTACACCTTAAGATCACATTTGGTGAGCTTGCTCTCATAAGATCCCTCGAGGATCCGTGGACGTAATAAATGTGCAGTATATACTTATGCGAGGTGTACATGCTTTATGGGTGTGATCAAACTATTTAGAACAGAGCCTATATTCCAGACCTACATTCTAGAAATTCTGAAAATTTCAACAGGTCGCTCAAACGAGCCTCAAGAATACAGGTTCTGACAAGATCTGGATTTTTTATAAACTAATCAAACTCTAGAAAATTTGGTCAAGTCACTCAAGCGATCAGAGCTCGCTCGAGCGAGCCACTAAAAGATGGATTTTGACAAAAGGTATTGACTTTCTAGAAACTGGTCAGAGTTATGGAAAACTGGTTAGGTCGCTTGAGTAAGTCTTCATTTTTTTCAGATTTTGGATCTTTTTGGTCATCAGTAAATGTAACAGCCCATGTAAACTTATTGGAGCCAAATCACATGCCTCAAAATGTTTAAACTCAAGTTATTAATAGTAGTTTACATGACTTATTATACACTTAGGATCACCCATGTAGACTTTTAATGTGAGACGGAATATCACAGTAAAAATGGCTCGAACAAAAAATATTAAATCATGCAAATCAAACTGAAATCTTACAACAGAAAACAAATCCTAAAGGTTGGAGTTTAACTCCCATATCTTGACTGAAGAAGAAACGCGAAATAGAGCAAAGAATGGAAAGAAGAACGGTGGAACTCCGGATCAAAAATCAACAGTACTTCCTCTCTGTCACAAGAACTTTTTCTCTCTCTAAACTCACTGATTAGACTGCAAAATTGAGCAAGCGAAATGCAACCTCTGATTACGAAATTTATATAAAGAAGAAAAATAACACTTCTAGGTTTATATAGAATTTTGGAGTATGAACCCCCATGAATTCCCTATTGAATTCCTCAAATAATTACCATAAAAACCAATATGTTTTCTAATCAAATCCCAAATAAACTGATTATTCTATCGACACTCAAAGAAAATTGATTAATCCTATCCTTCCATCTTTATACGTCATGAAAGCTATTAAACCCTAAAAGTTTCCAGTCTTTAATGTTTAGAATTCGAATAAGTCACTCGAGTGGTCTATCAAAATTAAAAAGTTTAATTAAATACAAAAAGAAAATGATTTTACTAATAAAACATAAAATGACTTTAAATTTTTTATTAAAATTTGGGTTACTACAAGAAGTGTCTAAATTACTGAAGAACTTAAAAAGTGGAGAAAGTTTAAGAGTTGCCAAAATATTTTCAACTATTTTGCATGGCCTACCGTGTAACTAAAACAAGAAATGGAATTTTGAAATTTTTTACTAAAATATATAATTTTTGTAGATAGTTCTGGAAATTTTATATTGATTGTAGGATCAACTCAATCCTAACCAACTATTTGAGAAGGTAGAAGGCTTTATAAAGATTAGCAAACTGCTCGTGTCTACGGCACTACCAATAATATTAAATCCATGTTTAGATTTTAATTCACCTATTATTCAAGTTATTAACATGTTGCATTGTGTAACTTGTTTTGTTGTAAACTTCAGCCATTAAATTAAAATAATCTCAACAGTTGTGAAAATGCGTATTAAAATATAGATTTGTGTAGAGCACACAATAACATTTGAAAAGATTACGTATGTATTATATCTTGAAAAGAGAGTATTCATAGAAATTAATTAGCTTATCGACTCTTGAAGAGAGGGAGAGAGAGAAAAAAGATGAGTATTAATATACTTGTTATTTTTAAAAAAAATTATGGGGCCAAAAATGCTAGTTTATAATTATTCTGTTACTTTTTTTTGTAACTTCAATCATTAAATGAAAACGATCTCAACCATTTTAGTGGAGCCCACATGGTCCGGATTTATAATATAGATAAATAATCTTTTTTAAAAGATATCAACTAATGAGTAGCAAAACTCTATATCCGCATATATAAAGAGACCGAGTGTGAGTGTGTGTGTGTGTGTGTGTGAGAGAGAGAGAGAGAGAGAGAGAGAGAAGTATGTGATGAGTATTAATGCATCTTTTTTGTCATTTTTTAAAAATTATGGGGCCTAATTAAAATTGTTCTGCAACTTTTT
This sequence comes from Arbutus unedo, assembly GCA_014822125.1. NCBI lineage: Eukaryota > Viridiplantae > Streptophyta > Magnoliopsida > Ericales > Ericaceae > Arbutus > Arbutus unedo. The sequence goes on along the minus strand of JABCMJ010010390.1, from coordinate 34,015 downwards.
TTTAGAAAACTTCATCTATTAAATTAAAACAATGTCAACCATTCTTATAAAAATGTATCTTGAGAATCTTACACTGTTGTGTAATATAATATAAATAAATAATTTTTTTTAAAAGACATTAACTAATGAGTAGCAAAACACTATATCCAATGAGTAGCAAAACACTATATCTACATATATAAAGAGAATAAGAATGAGTTCAGCATTTAAAGATTACGGTGCACAAATAAATAGAAGAAGTCTTGAAATACATGACATAAAAGAGTGGCTTTGGTTTCAAAAAATTCAAGACCGAGCCTCAATGAATGCAGAATCAAATAATTTCGAGGGCTTTAATTTGTTGTGCTACACCACAATATGGAAATTTGGAGTTATCTACTATGATAAGTTAAGAAAGGAATTTTGAATTTCATAATGGAGGATTGTTGTCTTCAAAACCTTACCGATCTATTTATTAACGGTTAAACTTTTAAAAGAGATATGCTGAATACAGTAAGAAGATAAAGTAAAATGAGAGATTTATTATAGTGGGTGAATAGTTATAAAGAGTTTGTTTGAATATTTTTTAAGGAATAAGGATATGATAAATATGAGTAGACATTTTTGTAATTGATTATAATATTTTCATAATTAATAATGACTTTTGCGTAAATAGAAGGATATAAAATATAGATAGAGAAAGGGGTGGGATAATTTTATCCATCTAAATTTTATTCCCTCTAGAAGGATAAAATAGTACCATGGATATCATATCTGGAATCTAAAGAAATAAAAAAACCGTGAATATAACAATCTTGGTAGCAATATCCGAGGTGATAAGCAATAAACCCTTCTTTGACCTCTAACAAACACGTCATAGGGCTCTCTTCAATTGTCTGAAATGTTATACGAGAATATTATTCTCATGAAAAGTGAAGTAAAGGAAAAAAAGAAATATATTTTTGTGTGTGTATTCATCTGACAAATAAATATTGTAAAAAAATAAAAATCTACTTGTTCATTTATTAAGGAAAAAAAAACAGCGAGAATTTTTTTTGGTTCTAATTTCAAAAGCTAAAAAAATTATATTCATTCTTTCAGGGGAAAGAATGAGAAATCAATTTTTTAAAATTAAAAGTAATTATAAGTTCTTGATTCTCGGCACCCGTAACAAATAAAAAAAATAACTTATTGCGGAAAAATAACTTCCGTTCATCTTTCACTTTTAAACACCTTCCTACTAAAATTTTCACATTTAATATCAAATTATAAATCAATATAAAAATTGAACTTTCATATTTTATGTTAAAATATAGTTTAACAAGAAGTTTATATAATTTTACGTGTACCACGGTGGTTTATATTAAAGAAGGAAGGTTTGTATTTGCCATCAAATGTACTACTGATGTCTTTTAGCAGATATGGTGAAATGAAGAAAAGGAGCAGAAAGGTGAAATACAGAAAGAAGAAATGAAGGGTGTTTTGGTGCAATGAGATAAAGATTTTATTAAATGTCTTTTCTATTTCCAACAAAAGTGAGGTAGTTAGCCCCACTTAATCATTTTTTTGGAGTATTTCTTTGACTTGGGACTAGTTCTGCATTGCGTACCGCATAGCCGGTTGTACGTTAAACAAATATCGTTTTTGCGTACAAAATACGGACCGAATAATTGGACATTGATCAAATAATTTTCGAATAATATTTTGAGTGTCAAAATGACATCATTTCAACACGTGGTGCGTCTTATTGTGCACAATGCTTAATGGGCTCCCCACATTCGTATTTCTTACAGAAGGGGTGGCTTGGAAAAGAAATACTTTCAGTAGGAATCATCATACTAGAGTCTTGTATTTGAGGATTTCAGTTGATTCCGACTATGGCAGTTACTGAATTTTGATCAAATTGGTAGTATGCCATTTCTATAAAAACAGAAAAAATATAACTCCCACTTTCATTTTTGTTTTCCAAATCTGAAAAGCATAAATTGTATCACTATCTAAGGCTAAAACCAAGAACAAAGCAAGCAAAATATGACTAGGCAAGCAAAACTCAAACTAAAAATGGGTCCTGGGGGTCAACCAAGGAGTGTCATCAAAATTGTTAATCTCATCCCTACCAAAATTCATTATCTCATCAGAACCCCGAGGCAAATTTGCCCGAATGCTCACTGCTGGTTTCCTCGCTGGCAAAACGGGAAGCGGCATCTTCCCTCTGATAACCCGAGCCGCCTCCCTCACCGTCGGCCTCTTCTCATAATCTGGATGTACACAACAAAGTCCCACCATAAGCATCCTCTCCATCTCCAACTTGTTAAACTTCCCCCTCAGTTTCAAATCAGCAGCCTCAACCAACTTCCCTTTTGCCCACGAATCCCACATAAAATCAGCAAGCAGAGACCCCGCCTCATTCACAGGCTTTTTCCCTGACGCCACTTCCAAAACCACCACTCCAAAGCTGTAAACGTCAGTTTTCACGGTAGGAATACCCAAATACACGTACTCCGGAGCTAGATAACCCATTGTGCCAGCCGGAATCGTCGCTTCTCTTGTCATACAACTATGTTCATAAACCTCAGCCAAACCAAAGTCCCCTAGTTTCGCGGTTAACTCGTCATCAAGCATAATATTGCAAGTTTTCACATCTCTATGAATTATCTGCCTCTCGCATTCTTCGTGGAGATATATGAGAGCGGAAGCAACGCCAAGGACTATGTTCACTCTCCGGTCCCAAGTGAGTAAAAGTGACATGGCATTGTTGTTTCTGTGGAGGATTTTGTCCAGGCTTCCATTTGGCATGTACTCGTAAACTAAGACTAGTTCGTTCCCTTCGCAACACCACCCCTGTAGCTGAACTAAGTGTTGATGTCTTAAGCAACCCATCATTGTCGCAAACTCAGTTGTGAATTGGCTGCGAAAATGACCGATTTGACTCACTTGACTGAACCTTTTCACTGCCACTAACCCACAAGAGGGAAGAGACCCTTCGTAAACAGTAGCAGACGCTCCTTCACCTATGATTCTGTTGTGGTCGAATTCCTTTGTAGCTGCTTTTATCGCTGAGAGTGAGAGCCTTTTCGGTAACCTGTTCCCTTGGAATCTGTAAATTTGGCTTTCATTTGATCCTCTGGAGTCTAGTCTTTTCTTCCTTGTCATACACCAAATGACTATGACAACAATTGTAGACAATGAAATGATAAAAGCAGCTAATCCCCCTAAACCAAGTGCCAATTCCCCTACTCTCTTGTCCATGTGATGGTAATTGACATTACTATTTTGTACTCCTGAATTCCCTGCTGGCGTGGAGCACATGAAACAGTCACCTTCTTCTTCAACTGTGTCCATTGGCATTACTGAAGGGAGTAGTCCATAAGTTTTGAATTTCCAGGCATCAACAAGAAGTTTTGCAGAGCCTTTACCATTAGAAGCAGAGAAACCCACATGCATAAACTCCTTAAAATGCTTTGAAAGATCAATTTCGGCAATAAGAAGAGGGCTCGGAGGCTTGATTTGCGAGTAACCCACCCAAACCTAAAGCCCCAATAATACTTCAATTTACCGATCAAACAATTATAGAAAAGTTTAACGAATACAATGGACAATCACTTAAAGCATAACAATTATATATAACCAAAAACCATAAGAAAATTCAAACCTACTCATGTGTCAATGATGGAGCATTGGATTTTCTAAAAGTTTAAGCAAACAGTGTGTATATACTGTCTATTGTTTGAAATGGGAGCAAAACTTTATTCTGAAAATTGCTTATCGAAAACCATTATTCCGATAGTTCTGTAGGATTTTTTGTATGTCTAGCTTTATCCATGAAAGATTTCCAAAAAGCAACATTGATGATGTCAGGATCATTACTAAAATAGGGATGATACATATCACCCATCTTTTTTTACCTTAATCATTTCCTCTGCATCTCTGTACTCAATCCAAGCTGTCATTTGCCTCCCACTCTTCAGATCAATACCCTTCGGAAACCCATCAACAGAAGCAAGAGAAACAACTGAATCAACATCAATACCAACATGGTTGTCATTGATATCCCCAACACTCTGATCAAGCATTGTGTCGAACTCCACAGCTACATACGAAAAATCTTGCCCATTGGGGAGACCCATGGACCCATATGAAAAAGAATTTGGTTTAGATGTGATTAGGAACGTAAATCCGTCTCCGAATGGGCAGAAAGGTGCATAAGGGTTGTTGATTGTGAATGAGAATTGGGTTGAGAAAGAAGCTACGGAGTCGGTCGAGGAATCAAGAAACCGAATTGGGGAGAAAAAGAAAGCTCTTCCGAACCCAGATGGGGATGAGGCGGGGGGAAGGGGAGAGAGACAGTTGAGTTGTTGGGTGAAAGAAATGGAGGTGTTTGCGAAGTGGGCGTCGCCGAAGAGCGTTATATTGGTTGAAGGGGAGAAAGGGGTTGCGTGACATGAAGAAATGGAGTTGAAGAAGAAGAAGAAGAAGAAGAAGAAGACGAAGAAGAAGAGAATGTGGTAGGGGTGGACTGAAGACGAAGGCATTGGAGTGGGTTCAAGTATGGGGATTTTTTTAAAAATGGGGGTTTTGGAGAGGTTTCTCGGTATGGAGTTGGAGACGGCAGCATAGTAGTTCTCCAGTTTCTTGGTCGTTTCTTTTCCGGTATTCAATATCCTGTACGAATTGATTGGTTTGATCTTGTTTGTCTTGCCCAAGTGGAAAATTCCAGGTTTGGTGCTTCCAAAACCAAGTTTGTGGGGAAGCCTGGAATATACAGAGGAAACAGATACGGGGAGAGAGAGAGAGTGTGTGGGGAATCAAAATTAAAGGAAAATACCCAATTTGGCCTGCATTTTTATTCAATTTATTTTTTATATTTTTTAATTTTATCTTAATTTTTTTATGAATTATTAGTCATCATTTTTAAATTTATAAAATTATGTCTAAAAATTAAAAAAAAAATCTCTAAAGACAAAAAAAAAAAAATCAAAATGGACATTATTTTTGTCTTTTTTAAATTTGGTTCTTAATTTTTAACTTTTTTAAAATATCTCGTCGAGACGAATCAATAATACCAAAGAAATCGACGCAAAATAAAAAATTACACAAAAATTTAAATCTCTCTGTTCTCTTTGACTGACTTCCTCCATCGTCTCTTTTACTATCTCAAACTCTCAAATCTCTCTCGTCGTTGACTCCCACACTATAAAGTAAACTTGAAAATTGTAGAACATAATCTAAAAATCATCTCTATGTTTGTGCGAAATCTCTTTAGGGCTTGTATATATCATACAAAGATCATCTTGATTTAGGACTGGTATTTACAAAATCTGAAATCTTGGTAGACTTTTATTGTGTGAAATCGTTGTATGTGTTTTTGCTCCTTAATTTGTTCACCAATAAGAAAGAGACATGTGACACTAATCGATAAATGTGCACACACACACACAACTAAAATGCACCAGGATAAAAAAAAGTGGTGCCGTTTGAACTCCCAATATAGTTATTTAATTGCTAACATGTCCCACATGTGGAACAATTGAAGCCATGCATCCCTATGTGGGGAGAAATAAAACACAAAGAGACGTGACCAGGAGCATGTAAAAAAAGGAGAAAGGTATGGCGAATGTGGTTGTGCATAAACACACCATGATTTGCCCCTATTACGATAGTAGAGAAATCTTTCAAACATAACCGTGAAACTGAGAGTTGTGGCAAAATAACTGTGTTAAAGATTGCCTATAAATATGAGCAGCAAACAAAGAAGAAAGACCTTTGGATGCCCTAAAAAAATTATTTGTTTTCTTGCTTGTCTTTGTTCTTCTTTAAAAGTGTCTAGTGTAGGCATAATTGTAGTCATAGTTGTACTTAATTTTGGTCATAATTTATAACAGCTAGAGTAGCGGAGTAGAGTTATTCGAAATAGTTGAATCTCTTTGTGACTCATCGAATGTAAGTTTACTATTTGAAATCACATTTTATTTCACCTTTTCTTGATTGTTCATCTTTTATTCTGATTTCGAACTCCACGTGTCAATACTTAAGAAAAGTACTCTTAATTGAGGTAAAAGAACAGATAACACAAACGTCTAAAAATTATTAGTTTTTAACTGTCACACTAAAGTTTTTGAAAATGATAATTATAAGACTTTTGCTTGCTCGCACACAATAGTTCTTTGGCTTCTTTCACTTGGCCATCGACATCAATGGAAAAGATCAAGTAATTGGTTTGGAACTTCGAACAACCATAATACATGTTGAGTAACTCCTTGAACCAACTGGCTTTGTTGTCAAGATGAGATAATTTTGAAAACTCTGTACATCCTGGGGATTATGAATCCGATAGACTTTGTCAGACCATTTCATCTTTTGAATTTCAACCCTCTATTTGAGTTCATCATAACCGAGAAGGTTTGATGGCTTTTCTAGTTCCACAACTCAAAGAAAGTTGGAGCAAAAAGAAGAAGAGAATAGAGAGCCCATGAGGACTGAAGTGGACGATGGTGTTAGTAAAGGCAGGGTGGTATAAGCTTATCAGTCTCAAACGAGAATGATGAAAAACCCTAGGAGGTTTAGTGCCACCCATAATGACTTGAATCACAGTCGAATGGGGAGTAACTAGTGGGATATCCCAGCTAGGCCTTAGAGGAAGATCAAGGATGTGAAGTTTGTCATCTTAGCCACCTGAAGTCTGGTTCGAAAGGTTGGGCATTTTAGTAGCCATGGCAAGATTGACTTCAGTGATAGAAAGAATTTCAAAAGTTTGGCTAATGACTTCAAAAGTCTCCATGATAACAAGAGTAAGAAGACGAATGAACTAGCCAGCATTAAGTACACAATTTATAAATGGATGCGAAGAGCTCGGATGAGAAGCCGCAGAGATAGGAATGTAGAGCAGTTGTGTTATCCACGATTTCCTGATGGCGAGAAATAGGCAGTTCAAATGTCCACCAGCATAAATTAATCTTAAAGTATGCTGGTGCAAGGGGGTATGTTTGCTCCCTAATTTGTCCACAAATAAGAAGAGACATGTAACATTACTTGGTAGATGTGCACACACATGATTAAAGGGTACCAGAATAACAAAGTGGTGTTGTTGGGACTCTCGATCAGCTATTTAACTGCTAAAGGGTCTAGCACGTGAAAGAATTGAAGCGACAACGTTTTACCTACATGCCTCATTTCCCATGCATGGAGAAATGAAACATGAACAGACGTGACCAAGAGCAATTGTAGGAAAATGAGGAAAGTATGAGGAACGTGGTTGTGCATAACACTCATGATATGGCCCTCTTTCGATGGTAGAGAAATATTTCAAACGTGAGGGGGAAACTAAGAGTTGTGGGAAAATAACGATGTTGAAGATTGCCTATAAATATGAGTAGCGAGAAATGAAGAAAGACCCTCGAACACTTCGAAAAACTTGCTTGTTTTCTTACTTGTCTTTGTTCTTCTTTAAAAGTAACTAGTATAGGTGTAGCTATAGTCGTAATTGTATTTAATTTTGTTCATAGTTTTTAACAATTAAAGTAGCAGAGTAGAGTTATTCGAAATCTTTGAATCTCTATGTAACTCTTCGAATGTAAATTTTCTACCAAGTTTACCATTCGTAATCTCATTTCATTTCTCCTTTTCGTATTTGTTCATCTTTTGTTTTTGGTTTCGAACTCCATGTGTCAACACTGAAGAAAAATTCTCTCAATTGAGATAAGAGAACATATAAACAAATGCTCGAGAGTTGCTGATTTTGAACTGATACATTGAAGTTTTTTGAAAAAAATAATTACAATTATTTTATAGCACACTCGCACACAAATTTAGCCTTAAGAAAATATTTGAGTCAACAATATTCAATAAAAAGATGTGGTTAACTTGTTTTATATATAATATATACAAACTCTTGGTGAATTTGTACCTATTACCAAACCCAAGAAAACGATTTTAGGGACCAAACTAATAAAATCCGCACAGTGAAAAACCAATTATCGAATGGTTTGGTTTCAATTCAGCTAACCTTAAAACCGAAAAAATTCAATTTGATATGTAAATTAGTTAAAAATCAGATCAAACTGAACTGATTATATCCATAATAATAAATCTTAGTTTTCATGCCATGCTAGTGTAGTTTATTACCCTCTTTCCTCTATTTGGTAAAATTCCCAGACGAAAACTTTGATCCTCCCGGAGCACAGCACAGTATTCCTAGTAGTGGGCCTCTAAGCCTAAAAACCCTTGCCCGAAACTGGCCCAAAAAAACAAAAAAGGAAAGAAAAAAGAAAATCCCCAGTTTGTCTGCTGCATTTCAAAATTGGTCCGATGAAATTTTTTCTTTTTCTGATGCTGAGTTTTGGGAACTTTGCTTTGGTTAATAAATTTAGGAATGACAATTCTGTTCGCTTTGCTCCGCTCCGATCCATTTAGATTGGAGTTTCGAGAATTTTTTTAAAAAATATATTGGATTTGGAGGTTAAAGTAAAAAAAAAAGAGGAAACAGATCGGAGACGGGATTTGATACCTGCGTTTCGTTCCTCGCCCCATATTAAATAATTATTATTTTACTTTCTAACTCTTTTATTTATAACTATTTACAATATTTTTTTAAACTCCTTTAATATTTTTTTTTTCTAATTCGTGTAAAATTACGTATAGATGTATATATGTGTATATATATGTATATTAGTTTATTGTCTATGCATAAATGTATATCAATTCATGTATAAATATATATACACATATAAAATTGAGGTTATATATTTGTATAGATGTATATATAATGTCATATAGTTAAAATTTAATTTGTCTTGAAATGATTGGTCTAAGATGTAACTTTGAAAATTTCAATTTGTCTTGATTAATTAAGTTTTTAATAATTAAAAAAATTGAAGCGGGCAAGACGGAGATCCCCAATCTCCGTTCGGGACAAGAATAGAAGGTGGAGTTCGTTCCCCGAATGAAAAACAAGGTGGAAATAGAAGTAGAGTTCAGATTTAGGGATCGGAGGCAGGAATAGGCAAATGTGACCTCAATCCGCTCCGTTGCCATCCTTATTGCCAACATCATCAAGCCAAATTCGTGGGAAGGTAATGAATCAAATATTTAACTGTTAACTGATTGTGATTGGTAATATTAAAGTAATTACCTTTTGCTAGTTGGATTTCTCATGTTTTGTAGGTCAGCTTGGCCTATTTTCTAGCTCTACAGGTTACCTATTAACCACCAAAGAAACTATTAGTTTGCCATGACCAAACTTTTGCTTCTTTTTCTATTGACACGATAATGAAGAGTCTAAAAGAATCAATTGCCTCTTGGCAGATGAGAACAGTGGTATCTCCTGCTTATCGATACAGATTATAGACAAATGGACATTCGGATGTCAACTATCAAGCAAAATGACACTCCCATGAATTGGATATGGAAAATACGAGTTTTCAGACTGCCGGAATCAGGCACCGCACTCAAATCGGATGGGCTCTATCTTTGAGACTGACAATTGTTGCACCTTGTTCTAACCAACAGAAGATTTCTTCTACCGATAAGAAATGTAGTTGGTCAGACCATCTTTTGTCAAATCGATCAACAAAATCCAAAACGCTGCCCCAAAGCCATGAGGTGGATAGCACTAGTCATTGTACCATAACGTACCAAGTAACTTCTAAATGCATGACTTAAGTTCTCAAAGAAGAATCAGTGTGATCTCCATATAGATGCCAAAATTTCGAAGAAGTTAAGGCTGCAATTGTATCATAGATTGGTGACGAGATTACTAAAAGTGAAAGCAAAAACAGAAAGAGAAAATGAAGTGAAGCTCATTTGATGTAGCTTACGGTCATTAAACACTAATTTGGCAAACAGAAATCACAAAAGCAATGCAATCCAAACTGCACTTCTCCTGAATCATCGCATCTTAATGCATGGAAGACAACATCAGCTTCTATTTATCTTGCTTCCAAAAACACAGTAGCACTAAACTGAAGGTGCATGAGTAGATGTACAAAACCTAATCGCTTCTCATCTTACTGCACAATAGAGCAACAGCTACAAACCAAGCATCCGTCCCATATCCAGAAATGGCCACATAGAAAGGTGTGTGAACACAAGTTCAGATTGGTTCATGCAAACAGAAAAGAAAGACAGAAAAAACTACCTAAAATAACAACCAAAATGCTTGTGCATCCTTAACAGCATGTGAATATCGACTATACGCGTCAAATACAGTCAATACGCACCATGGCATCGCAAGACATAAAATGAACAACAAGCAGAAAAATCATCTCGGTTGGCGTTTGCTAGCCACTAGAGCAAGAGAAGCTACATTGAATGAACTTAAAGAACAACAGATTTTGACCGGATTGTACACCTTTGTGTCTAGCTATGTATATGGATGTGCATAAAGAAGGGACGGAACATCTCTCTCTACAGGGAACAACACGTCGGATTCTTTCAATGTGAATCTTGTGGCCTTGCTAACTCAGAAAGATGACCTTACCACCCAAAAGATATTGGTTCTTCGCAGAAGGCTAAAGTCGTTATTTCAAACACATTCTCCCCCACAAATATGCATGTAGAATTCCTACCTAGCCTAGCTTAATCTGAACTCCACTTGAAGCACTTTTGGAAAAGTATACATGGCAAAAAGAGTCGACATTAACTTGTTTCATTCAGGGATCATTATTGAAAGAAACTTTTTCATTAAGTCCTGCCCAATCTGGCATGATTTTCCAATGGATGAATGTAGTTATTTTTTCCAACAAGATGGGAAAATTTTTGGCCATGGCCAGATGTTGTCAGTGCTGATAAGTGGAAGAGAAAAACAACTTTTGCAGGCAAAGAATGGTGCAAGAACGTTAGACGTAGAACTTGGCTGATATTTTGCAGACTACGATTCCTATTATGCTGCTCAACAGGTGACACATCTCCTGGAAAAATACAAGCAGCACATTTTCACCTACAGAACGAATTTGAATTTTAAAGACACCGTTGTTCAACCTTATTTTCATCGAAATAGCATTTTAAGCTCACATAAACAACTAGCAAGCGAAAATATAAGAGCCTAACACGCACGAGATAACCATCTACGTAGACAAAGTACGTCCCCCTCATCACAATTCGATACTTAGCTCGCCCTTCCAATCCGTTTGATGTGCAAAAAGGTAGGTCTAGCTTTCTGTGCACTAACATCTGAAATATAGTCAAAAGAGCTAATTTATGACACTGCCAATGCCAAGTAGCCGTATGAGTGCTGTAACGTGGCAGTCCCACATTACAGTCCAATAAGATTTTGATCCATAATTCAGAATTTTGCATTCAAATTGAAAAAACCAAATGGGAGGACGATATGAATGCAAAATAGAGATAACTGGCATTGAATTGCCTTACAGTGAACGTTTGGATACAAAAAATATCCTCAGAGCGAGCTAATGCCACTCCCTTCTGGAAAAAAATTTAGTTTAAAGATTCAGCTTTGTAAGTGGAAAATGACACCAAGTTATAAAACTGTATTACGCCTGAAAAGCCAATCTTACCCACTGAATCAAGTCGGAGCCGCAGAAAGCTCACCACTCTCCTTTTGTTTGATATACTGGTCCAAAATTGTAAGCCTCGCCGTCTCAAATGCAAAGTACCCAATTGCCGAAAAGCATGCACTATAAAGCACTCTGGGGCCCATTCCACGGCTCAATCCCACCCACCCTTCTTCCTTCAAAATCTGCTTCACAGTAGCAGAAACCCCAGTAACCATAGCAGCAGCCGCCTTATTTACACCCTCCACATGAACCTGAGTCATCAACCTAGTCTTAACCACATCCAATGGGGTAGTCAAGGACGCTGATATCGCCCCCGCCAATGCACCACAACAAACACTCTGAATAGGCTCCAAATTGGCCTTCTTTGTTTTTAGCAACACTGCAGTTTTCAAATACTCAAAAGACGAATAACTCAACACACCAGCTGGCAAATTCCTCAACAATGTAGCAGAGTACCCTGCATACAACCCTAAAACACCATCTCTCTCTAGAATTCCCAACAACACCTCCCAGGACCTCCCCTTAGCACCCGCCTGCATTCTTTGGGTAATTAACTCCTTTGGCACCATGATTGCCGATGAGACGATATTGCCCATGGCGCCGGCGGTTGGAGGGATAAGCACGTATGGGTAATTCGGTAACTTCGATAAAACTGACTTCCCAAACTCGCAAGTCCCAAAATACACAGCAGAAGAAGCTGTGGACCCTACGATTACGGCCGAAACACCAGAATAAAACCCTAGAATCCCCTTACTCTGGAAGGTCTTGCCAATGGCGTCGAAAGCACTGCTGTATATTTCAGAAGCCCCTTTGGTTTGGAGCTTTGTTTTGATTGTGTCGAGTGGGTGGAGACAGACATAGGTGAAGGCCCCAGCGATTCCTCCGGCGGCTGCGCCAATGAGGGCCCGTTCAAAGACGGAGAGGGTTTTGAAAAGGGTTTGGACTTTGGGGGAACCTTTTGTGGCGGGTTTGAGCCAATTCTGAGATATGGGTTTTTGTGGGTTTTGGATTTTGTTCTCAAAAGAGATGGAGGTTGAGGAGAATCTGAGTAATTTGCTGATTTGCTGTGGTTTGTGAATGGAGTTGTTAGGGCTTGTGGATATGAGGGTGTTGAGGTGATTGAAGAGAGAATTGAATTCGTCGATGGGGTGGTGCTGGGGATGGAAATTTGGAGAGAGGAGGCCAACAGAAGTGCAGATTCGTGTGTCCATTTGTAACTGCCGTGCCCCTCACTCTGTGTGTGTAGCTTCGGCCCTGTGCTGTTCTGAGTCTGGTCTTGTATCGCAGGGGGTCCGGCCATGTAGAACAATCTTCACGAAATTAAAGTCGCGGATTTAACGGAATCAAAATTTAATTATCTTTCAAACAAAAAGAAAACAATAATTTAAATTGACATTTAAAATAAAAATAAATTAATTTCCATAAGATACACTTTTTAAACCTCTGATAAAATTCTTGATCAAAATTACGAAATTAAAATATTGAGTATTTGTGTAAAAAAATCTACGTAAAGTCTATTATATTAACTATATGAGACAATTAATAAGTTTGCACATACATATGAGAGGCGATAGAGGGAGCTGGCCATCGAGATTACCAAAACAAACATTCCACATTGAATTCGGACGGTGGCACCTTAGGAACAGCAAGAGATTCGGCAAGAGCACCACTATTATAATGTAGCTGGGGAATCCGCCATTTTGACTATCACAAGAGTTTATTTCATTGCTCTATTTTCCTAAAAAATAGTAACTTCCGAAGCCACAAAAGATTTTTTTCACCAATAGTCACATAAATACCTATTCTATTTTGTCATTGTTGATTGAGAATTATATCTTTAGCTATTGTGCTTTTACCGGCCTATTTCCCATAATGAATTCTTACTGACCCCAGCGGGCAAGTAAGATAAGCAAGAGACTCGATGCTTTGATCCTCTCAACTCCTACCACCCTTTACAGGTGAAAGAAGGGCTCATCTAAGAAAGAAGAGAAATAAAGACTTATAGTCACGTGTGTACCATACGTGTCTTCTGTGTGTCCATGTGTCTCTGCATGTTCGTCACATATATGACGATCTCCTAAAAATGGTTAAATAATGGCTCAATCCGTGTTAAGAAACAATTTATGTCGAATAATCATAAAAGAAAATTGTCGTGAAATCCACATCAATTTATTTTTTTAACTATTACATGGTTAAAATTCTATATTTTTCTAACTATAGAACTCCACTTTAGCTGATTACATTTGTACAGGTTGACTTTTAAAAATATAAATAACAGATAATCAATGAGTACATCAATACTTTGAATAAGCCAATTTGCGAAATTTTAGAGAAAAAAACATCACAACCCTAACATACATTGTTTTACAATTATACAAGTTGACTTCAAATAATATAAGTAGGAGACAATCAATGGCTATTCGCATGATGGTGGTCAATTAAGAAGAAAGACTTGGAATCTCTTAAGGTTGTGCCTAAAAGACCAAAAAGAGAAATAAGAACTACTCAAAATTTGTTGCTCATACCTACGGCACTACATATGGAATTAAACCAATAAAATCGAATCCATGTTAAAATTCATTTATTCAAATTATCAGCATATTGCATTTATAGGATCAAAATTCACCTTGTTATCCAAACAAATACTGTGTTGTTTTGAGAACAATAGCATTTAAGTTCAATCATAACATAAAAAATACTTAATATCCGGGAAATATTTTTCTTAGATAATCTTCATACATGATCTATGCATCTAATTAATTTTATTAAGTAAATTAAAGAACATATATGCGTCTGTCGATTTGGAATTCCACAAATCCAACAGCCATTGTTGATAATTTTTCACAAGAAAATTAATTGCTTGAGATATTTGAAATGGATAATGAAACAAAAATACAAAAAAGAAAGCGAGGTCAGTCTATCAAGGACTCACCCCCATGCATAAATCTATCGAATGGACTGCATTTTAAAGATTCTCACAAGCTACTCATATGCATAGTTTCATATCTAGAATAGTGAGTTGCTAACCTAGTCTCATTCCTTCCATAACTACTTGTTGAAAAAAATGTATGTGACAGATTTGACCACTACTCAGTACATCTAGAAAAGATACATCTATTTCTATTAACCATCGACATAGATATTACACAACTTGAATAGTATAAATGAAAACAGAAATTTACAAACTGTGAATAAACCAGATTTAGATCAAATCGAATTGAGTCTTGTGTTTAACATAGTCCCCTTAAGACAAAATTATCGTCTCACCATGAGTGTTAGAGAACTGTTTCGGCGTTTGTCTTCGAGGGTGAAATGACTCACACTAACGGAGTAACACCTAACTGTGTATGTCTGTCGAATCTTCGTGCATCTACCTCTCTCACTTGAATAAATGTAATGTGGGAGTTTTTCGTAGACAAGATTGTGTGTGTCTCAAAATCAAGTATGAGATTGGTATAAATTGAAACCTTTGAGTTGTTGAAGCAGAAAATCCTTTGGATTGCATGCCATGAATGGAAGATAGTTGATTCGTTATTGGAAACTCTTAGGCTGCATAATGAATGAGACTCTCTAGTTGTCGTAAGACCGTCTGGTGTCCAATTTATTCACAATAACCCTTTGAATTTTCAACACTACACAGAATAACTAGTGACATCCAATTTTAAGTAGAACGTTACCACACCTTGCGGAGAACATATTGTCTCATTTGGATTGCATAATGCCCCTACATTTAGTACTACTATCTTCATCTATCAAAAGGTTACTGAATATATTCAGAGTTCACTATGAGAATCCCCTTAATATATCAAAACATATGGCTCTCTTCTCAAATGTCAACCTTATGTTTTAAACTAACAATCAAAGTGGCTCGTGGCCATACACTAACAATCAAAATGCGCCAATGCTATTTGAATTTCTAAATTTTATGTATATGTTTCTATACAAGCATGTAAACATACATAATATATGGAACAAATAGTAAGCTTGGAAGCCATTGCGGTTTATGTACAATAGATGCTCTGAGATGGTGTGAGAGGACTAAAATAATTTGTAGCCATAGAAAAATGGAGAGTAACTTGATAGAAATTCCATCTTCACAAACTACATTCACTTTTGGAGCCATACCTGACCAACAATCTGGTTGTACAGCTTTGAACAGTCATTGTTTTGGATCGAACCAATAACAAAATTTTATCGATCAGCCAAATTGAAGCACCATTGGACCTAACCAAAGGAACTTCCGTCGCCTAGAGGTTTAACTCACATAGGCCTAGCTGTTTCAAAAGTGAATAATGCATTACCTCAGTCGAGCTCCCCTAGTCAACCGGAATGTGATAGTTGCACGGGCCAACTCAAATGTGACTACCAATACATTGTTGTGAGGACCTGAGATTTGACTTTTTATTTTTATTATTTTTAATTTGTTTGAGAACTTGTGATTTTGGGTTTAATATTCTAATTGTGACCTTATTTTAATAATTTAGAATGTTTGGGCCCAATGCGGTGGTGTTAGGGACTTGAGGGAGATTAGTGTAATTAATTGAATTTTACTTATCAAAGGATATAGAAATTCTAATTCAATTTTTTTATTAAAAATGCACAGCTTTTCTAAAGAGATCTTTAATCCTAGTTTCAATTGAAGAGAAAGAACGGGCTAGTAGACAATAGATTTGTGCAACGTGATCAACTAGAAAGTCATAGAGGACGTTGAGAGCTTCGCATAGAATTCAGAATCAACCTAGTACGTAGAGTATTCGAGGGATTTTCAATTACACAAACGTTTTCTGCGTTTTATTCGAACAAGGTAAGATTTCATGTTGATTTACCTTAAACTATTGCATAGATCTTGTTCGTTTCATTAGTATTTACGTTGTTTTTTGTGTGTGATCGAGTCATGCATGTTGTGTGAAGATTTTGAGCATATTGGACAGAACATAATCAGGTTGTAGAAATAAAGGTAAAAAATGAAGTCTATTTGACAGAACATAATCTAGAAATTTACCTAGGCCGCTTAAGCGAGTTATAGGCCACTCGAGCGACCTCTTTAAATTTCTAGCATTCTGTTTTAGATAGTAAGCTTGTTTTGGCCGTTTGAACAAGCTCTTGGATGCTCAAGCAACTTGTTGGAAAACAGAAAATTATATCTTTAGTTTTCGGCCTATTTCTTGTCTTTTAGTCCATTTATGGCTACTATATAAGTTTGAAATTGGTTAATATTCATATGAGCATTCATGGATATCGGATACCAAGTAGGAGATGGCCCGATGATCAGAGCAGTTCGTGAACTTGACTTGGAGTCTTTGCAATTCCTCCAGTGAAAGACCATGAAACTACTGGGTAAAGAAGTGGCCCGACGGTCGAGGCAGCCCACAAACTCTCTAATAAAATCCTCGATGTGGGTTGCCTGCGGTGCAAGACCGTCGAAATTATGCATGAGTCGCGTGATAAGCATGATAGCATTGGTTATTTATTCAGTTGTTTATCTTATCGTTAATTGCATAGTATATTGTTGAAACAAGCATGCTTTACTAAATAAATCAATGTTTTAAACATAACTTCATACTCGAGCTTCGGCTTATATTTTTTGTAAACTAACAATTTATATGTGATGAGATGGAACCAAGGGTTTAGATTCCACTTTTGAAGATAGTTCAACATACTTAGTTGGATTTACTGTTTTGGCGATATTATCATGTTTTAGATATTCAGTTGAGGTTTTTAGACTTTGTTTATTTAGTTATTTGGGCATTGTGGGCTCTTTATTTGATTTCATGTATTAGTTTTGGAGAGATTATTTATTTGGCCATTGTGACTTTTGACTAGAGTACTTGAGAGTTTTATTTGGAATTATTGTCTTGTTGAGGTTTTATTATTAATATTGTACCGTTCCATTGCTTATTTTATACCCTAGAAGTTTGGGGTGTGATAATTGTTGTGTGGTTGTTGTACCCACTCTAGTGTGTGTTACTGAACTAAGCTTCTTAAAGTGAGGACAGTGCCTCGCTTCTTCGTATGAATCTTTTTGTCCTTTCGTCTCTCTTATTGGTAAAGCTGGATGTCACAATGGGTGGTTCAGGAGCTTAGCCCCAAGCGGTAGTAGTTTTCTAGTTGGGTAAGCCCGGCAACTCCAGTTGGTTGGCACATTCAATGTATTATTTTGCTTTAGTAAGTTTGAATCAATCCCTCGGCTTGTTGACATTCATCCCCTTGCTTGGTTCTTTCGTGAGTATAGTATGAGCGTGGAGTTAATCTTTCGTGAAGCAGAGCTTAGCGCTTCATAGGTGAAGGTGCATGAGCTCAAGGTTCTTTGTAAAAAAAAAAAAAAGAAGTGATTGCCCTGGTCATTGCCAGTTTGGTCTACTGCCTCTTTGGTGCACAGACAACACTCATCACTTCCTTCGGAGTTGTAGCTTGATTCAACTTGGCTCAGAGGCACTATTTGACAGCAACATCAACCATGTCGTGAATGACATTTATTGTTTTGCACCTCCTCATAGAGCTATCAATTATTTTCCTGGGGTGGACTAGAAGCAGTCATCTCGACATTAATGGACTCATTAAAGTGACCCTTAACCACCAACTTTTCAAGGTACTCCTTATATGACTTACAATTGTTGGTGAGGTCTCCCTTTTCCCTATGATAGAAGCATCTCATTCTTAGATTTTTCACCTTCTGCTCGCTCAGAGCTTTCAAAGGTCATCTAAAGTACGACTGAATCTTAATTTTTTGGAGAAGAGCGTAGATTAGCAGGGTGAACATGATCGTGGTGCTGAGGGCCTTTCTTTTCTCATGTTCGAACGACATTTACACCTTATTTCCACCCTCAGAATTGCTATTACCTCCACTTGGCTTCGGTGATGCTTCTTCAAACTGTCTTTTTCTCGTTCTTAGTCTCTTCCAATAGACATTGTTTACTGATCCCACTTATTGAGTCATCCATGTCCACCGAATTAGACAGCATTAGGTACTCACAAATTTGACTCGGGAAGTCCAATCCCAACTCGAAGGATGTGATGACGATGGTCTTCAAATCTCGTTATACAACTCCTAGCACTGGGCTGCATAGTGTCAAATTGTCTCACTGGTTGACTTACTCAAACCGAGTCATTTGTTTGTCATGTTCTTGTGATGAACCGGGCTAGAAAATGCGATGGATAGCTCTTGAAGGACAAAATAGATGGGGTTGGCAGTTTGTCAAACCAAAGAAGGCTGAGCTTCCCTAGGCTGGATGGAAAGAGTTTACACATCAGTGCGTCATCTGTGTTGTACAAGGACATTATTCAGAGGAAGTCGGTGAGGTGAGTATATGCGTCTGTCTTTAGGTCATACTTTTGAAATTTGGGTCCATTGCTATAGTTGACGTTACAGTTGGATCAGTTCATGCTTTGGTGTCTTTAGGGGGGGGGGGGGCATTGGACATGAACAACGTTGAAGTGTGACCTCACCGATTGAGTCACCTCCTTAGTCAGTCTCCTCTGCTTGTTTCCTACCTCTCCTAAAGATCGGCTTAGGGCTTGTGGCGCTTCTATTGGAGAGATCCTTCTTGACGCTTCTTTGACCGAGGAGACCTCTCTGGGAAACTGTGATGGTCCTCTTGCCGATCATCGTGCTGTTTGCAATGGTTGTCCTCGTGAGGCTAGTCAAGCTCGCTCTCATGGGTAGCTGTTTTGTCGTTAGCCGCACCACTGACGCAGATGAAAAAATGAGTTATCAACCAAGGACTCGTGAGCCGTTGATAGATCGAGACATATGAATATTCCCGTCACTCATGTTAAGGACGTTGACCAAGTGTAGGGTTGCGCTCCTCATAGAGCCTAGCCATACCACTCTCTCGGTGTTCAATGTCGCTAGGATCACCCAACCTATCCTTGGCAAAAACCCTTGTATGCTTATCATGTCATCGTCATTAGGGTTCAAAAATCTATATCGGCACCGTAGTGCTCACAAGAACAATATTCTCAGCCTGAACACTGAGAATGGAACTATGTTCGCATCTTTGAGACCTCATATTGGATGGTGAAAAGAAGCTAATCCTTCTCATTGATAGTAGCTTCAAGGAGCTCAATGCAGGGTGGAGAGTAAAGGTCGATGGTAGTTTCATTAGAGGAAGGAAATGGGTCTCATGAATCACTAACGATGTGTTTAAGGATCCATGACATCTTTCTCGTGACACAATGACAATGTGTCACAAATTATCACCGGTCAGAGATGTCACTTTGTACCAAGAAACAATTAGAGAATTTGGATGTGAAAGTGAGGAAGATGAGGAGAAAGACTTCCACTGTAGTCGTCAATTGTGGAGCTCATCTTCTAACCCGTACTTGTTCCTTAAGCTTTTCTAAATTTGTAATAACTGCAATTTTTACTAAATAAAAATAATTTCCAATTAGTTAATGGCATTTTCAGTATTATTTATTTTTTTAAATTGTTATCAATTGGACGGTGAGAATTTTCAATGCATTTGTGACCTTGGAGGGCAAGTAACACCGGAACAATTCTTGTTCTTGTCAGTTGGCAGGCTTTTGCCATTCATCTTCCATGGTTGTTGAAACCTTTGGAACTCTAAAACTCCTATGGCCCCTTTAGACTTTCTAAGCCTTTAATGGGAGTTTCACCAGTGGAGACTGCATATCGTTGCTATTTTCACATTCATTTCACATCTAAGAACTAGAGCAAGATGTGTGTGTGTGTGTGTGTGTGTGTGAGAGAGAGAGAGAGAGAGAGAGAGAGAGAGAGAGTGTAAATGTAAGGTATGTAAGAACTAGGCAATCCTAATCGAGAGCTTTATGTTATAGTCAGTGGGTAACAATTGAATTTACGAGGTAGAGGATCCTAGAAATATAAATGCAATATTCATACCAAATTTATGTGTTTAATTTTGCTACTTTACTTACTTTGTTTATTATTTATTCTGTTATTAGCATTTATGAGTTATGATTTTCTATTGAATTTTACCACTCATGGAACTTCATGTCAAATGAAGAAGAGCAAATGAAAGTGTCAACCGAATAGATAGAGCTGGATTGTAGAGATGAGAATTTCAATGACATGTAAGTGTCATACTCTTAATAGCTCTGTTTTTTATTTTCGTATGTAAACCTAGAAGGATACTTTCGTAATTCTAATTGTAATTCCGCAACTGTGTTTTCTCGTAAATGCTGAATTCTTTTTAATCATTTTTTAAATTAACAAATTAATTTAAAGGAGATTTATTAATGTACCAAGAAATCGAGGTGTCACATAATTTCTTTAGTATTGCAAAAGCAAGAACTAGTTAGTGTTGTTCGGCTGATATCAACTGAAAAATATTTTGATACTTAAGTCAACCCGTAAACTATAAGAATAATGTGAAAAATATTTAGAGAGAGACTAGAATGTACTTTTTGCTTGAAGTTATCATTCACATACATAGTAGACTTGGGCTCCAAATCAGCATGTGCGAAGCACGTTCCTTATGACGTAAGAAGTAATCGTCGCTACCGTGACGTCATGCATAACACACTGAACACCAGGTCAAATGTCATGTGCTAGAACCGAGCCATCTAGAGGCTATGTGAAAACGAATGTAGCCACATCAGTAGGGTCTCTCGGGTTGGGTCCTAATTTGGCCCAGTTCAGCACGTGCCATCAAGCGAGTTGGTTGCGTGAGGCCATACAGACCACGTCATGCTTCGATTTGGTCTATTGTGCTTATTTTTTACACAGTCTTTGTTAAATTATGACTCATATTCAATATCGAGTTGATCGGCCTGTTACAATATGCATGCCTATCAATCATTTGTACGATGCAGAAACTTACTACAAAGAATCTGAATCATAGCATTGATAGATTCTAGTTGAGAAGTTTACTTTAATTTATAGTACGTAATTGTTTTAATAGAGATTATGTTAGATAAATTATTCTCTTGTACAATGGCTGAGGATCTAAGTATGTGAATGACTCTAGGCATAAATTCTTGGAGTCACACTGGCAGGCGAGAAAAGTTGTGAAATATATGGACAGAGTGGTTTACATTATTTTGGGTACCATAGTGCGATTTGATGTAATATATGAACTCGTAACTCGTCCGAGTCGACCCCTTTCCAAATTCTCAGGTCACAAACTCCAATAACCGTGTGGAAATAGAAAGATCTCGCGACGCACAGGCCAAGCTGACGCAAAGCTAGGGTTTTACAGATCCAGGTACGCTTCCCGTCAAGGTTTCTCATTCCTTCTACGCGGACATCGTCTCCGATCTGTTCAGGTCCTCTCTCTCATTTTTGCAGTTGCACACTTATAGAACTGCTTGCATATATGTTAATTC
The DNA here is from genome assembly GCA_014822125.1 of Arbutus unedo. Lineage (NCBI taxonomy): Eukaryota > Viridiplantae > Streptophyta > Magnoliopsida > Ericales > Ericaceae > Arbutus > Arbutus unedo. The sequence goes on along the minus strand of JABCMJ010010390.1, from coordinate 12,221 downwards.
GCTTATGTACATAACTCGGTTAGGGTTTGCAGAACAAATGGCCGACGCTTACTGGAATCAACAAGCACATCTGAATCCTTCGGCTGGCATGCTCAAACGGCCTCGCTCTGACTATGGTAAATAACACACTTTGGTTTCTTTTGAATATGTTCATGTGCACATATATTTGCTCTGATGTGTCTTGTGGCATACTCTGCGGCAACCAGTTGGTGTATATCGCAGCAATTGTTAGTTGAAAATTGGAAATAGGTTTTTTTTAATAGGAAGGATTTCTAGTGGAACATTAAGGCTCACAACATCAATTGCCCCTCTGAATGGTGAGAAATTGTGAGAAAAGGTAGTATGGGGTTTCTCCCAACTTGGCGGAACTGGCGAGGTTTGATTAGGAACAACAAAATGGACTGATGAAAAACCACCGTTTTACTCTTTTCTCACCTCTTTTATTCATTCAAACAAGTGAAAAGGTTCTCCTTGCTTTTATTTTCTCTCAATTTCTCACTTAGTCACTTCTAATGGGGCTGCAAATGTTGTTGGTTGGCTAACCTGAAAATCTCTTGCAACTAGTCAGGTCTTTCACATGTAATCGAAGTAATTGCATCTAGAGATTTTCATCGAAGTAAAAAATGCATCCTAATCCATATTTCAGAAAATAAAGTCTTGAATGGACATATGTTCCTTCAATTAATTAATAGTTCGTGTTTGTATACTTAAGTCGTTAGTATGAAGCTCTTCATTGGACAACAATCTTTGTAAATTCGGAAGCGGGGAGAGAGCTTTCAACTAATTACCAACTAAAAATTCCCAAGTGGATAATCAGTTTTATATGTAAGTTCAAGTTATGTAGCTAATCATAAGACATGCACATAGCGTCACAAAACCAAGTTAAATTATATAGGATGCGGTGATGTACGTGGAAAATACTAAGAAACATCAATCCTAGAGTTAAAAAAAATATATGTGGAAAACACTAAGGAACATAAATCCCCATGGGTTAAAAATCACGAGCATGCCATCTAAATCCACTTGATCAAGGGTTCATACAAAAACACAAGAAAACGATAACAACCCAAAACCATGGATGCCTTGACTTGTTGTCTTCTAGTTCAAATTCACAAGATACTAGCAATGTCTCTTGCACTTTTTGTCTAGATCTCCGCGTCACGTGGCTTCTATTGCAATTAGTCGAAAGCTATGTTACTTGGAACTATAGTTATTTAAGGCGTAAGGCGCACCCACGCACAAAAGTCTCTTGGGGTCTAGGCGCAAGGCGAGGCGCACCTAGACGACAAAAATAACAAAGATATATGGATATAGTACAATATATCACTATATATACACAGATATACAGTTTTTCTGTGTGTGTATAGTTGTCAAAATCGTATGATACGCGATTCGATTCGTCTGATTCGGTTCGATTCATCATCCAAACGATTCGAATCAATACCTGAATTGCAATTTGTAGGTAATTGTTACATGAATCACAGAATTGTACCTGGAATTGTCCAAATCGCACGATACTTGCAATTCATGTCGATTCAGACTTCGGACCAAAAAAAGAACTTGAAACGTCAATTACTAGTTCGAAAGACCAAACGTCGGCATCCAGAAATAATAAGATGACCATTCGTTGATTTGAACACCGATACTTGTCCATGCACACCGACAACCACACACATCGACAACCACCAATGGCGACAACAGCCTCCAGTTCACGCTGATTTGAACACCGATACTTGTCTTCGACTCTTCTATATCAAGGATTTAAGGTCGTCTTTGTCTTCAACTCTTCTAAATCAAGGATTCAAGGTTGTTTTTGTCTTCTACTCTTCTAAACATGTAATAGTAATACACTAATACAGTAATTACTGTATTATACTAATACAGTAATTACTGTATTATACTAATACTTAGGTTGATTACTTGATTATAATTTATAATTTATACTGAACAGTGGATATTGATTATTTAATTTTATATATAGTGGATATTGATTATTTGATTATTTAATTTATTGATTGCTATCTTATATTTGCATTTTTAACATGTTTTAAAAACATGAGCGAATCGGAACAATTCACGATTCGTAGTCAGACCTTTTTGATTCTCGATTCGATTCTTGATTTGACAACTATGGTGTGTATACACACACACGCAATCTATTGTTAAGCGAAGAGGAAGAAAGAACTTTCCCGTGTTGGAGTCGATCCGAGAGACTATCGATTTGAGAGAGAGAGAGTGGGGGTTTGCTGCTGATGTAACGAGACAAAGAGAAAAAAATTAGGTTTTAAAGTGAACGGGGTGCACCTTTCTGTGTAAAAAAAGTAAAAAACCACTAGAATCAAACTTTGGTCAGTGAAACACAGCCATCAGGTGTTAGCTGGCTCCACTGTGAAAGCAGACTGCACTATTCGGTGTTTCGACAGCAGAAAATCTGTAGTGTCGTTTTATATACTACATATTCTTCATCCAAAATGAATTGTTATAACGGCCTAGCAAGTCAATGAAAATAGATTTTTATTTTTGGCGCTCCACTAATAGAAAGTACAGCATGAGATATTCAAATCACAACCCCAACGAAACCAAAAGCCAAAGCCTAGTTTGAAGACATGCATCAAGTAAATTAAAATGCAAAAAGAGGCAAAATGTTATAGCTGCTACGTGAAACTTAAGGCGGAGCTGTAGCATCATCCATTGTCAGAAGAAAAGAGGAGTTTGCTTCATCAATTGGATCCTCAAAAATGCTGAAAAAAATTTGCCGCGCTAGGTCTCAAATGAGGTATCTTTCTTGGTGCAAGGTGACTCTGCAGGATTGAAAATATTCCGCCATGAGACGGAAGAAAAAAACACATGGTTGTCAGCGCTGAGAAAGGGAGTTAGTAAAAATATTACTGTGCAAGTGTGTGTCATCCAAAACCCATCTTGATGCATCCTTGAGGGAAGCAATAGCATCACACAGATGTACGTCTTAAGAGAAGAACACACTACTCTAGTGGTTAGCTCAAAAATAATCCCCACACAATATGGAATTTATTTAAGACAACCTTTCTTGATGGATTTGTTTGTGCATCAAAGAGTAATGGTGGGTAGTAATTGTTGGGAGTGGAATTCAATGAAGACAATTCCATCGTGGGGCTTCACCCAACCTGCATTCTCACATTTGAGATACTGCACCCACGCATTGTTCTCCCAGCAAATGATCCATACTTCTGTTACATGGCACAACCAAAACCATTAACCTGTTGGCTACATGCGCCAACTTATTGCATATGCTTAATTGTTGTCGCAGTCTTCTAAATGCTTGCTGTTTTCACGTTTTTCTATATTTTCTTTTGGCTTTATTTTGCTGCGAAGTCATTTTGTTTGCTGAGATGTATACTTGGTAAGGCCAGTATTAAGCAAGGTTCTTTTGGTATCTCAGCATACGGTACTCAAGTTGATCATAGTCAGTTCCAATTTCCACGTGTTGTTCTTATTCTCCATCTAGTCAATTTGAAGAACCTTCATATTGTTGATATTATTGCTTAGATTAAATTGACGGGAGGATTTTTTTACCTCACAGAGGGTGGTGGTTTTGGTCATAGCCTTACGCAAGGCCAGCAATACTTGAATAGTTAATCATGCGAGGCTCATTTTGCTCGACATGCATGGCTGCTTCAGTGTTGTTTGGGGAGATTGTTAATAAGCTTTCATATGGGAACTAGCATATCTTGGGGCAGTTCACTCATGATAATGCAAATATGTTGACTGTGAGTAGTAATGTCTAGTTTTGTAGATATATGGTAGTGCAAATCGGGTATAGTATATGTATCTTGAAAGTGACTTAGACCTTTGAGCTGTGATGATTTGGTTCAGATAGTATGACGTTGGGTCTGGGGCCTTGGTGATTTGAAGACATGGGTTTGTGTACCTTTTTTTTGTCTTTTTTTTTTTTTTGATAACCGAGGTATCCGGACGGCTTGGGGACCAAGCTGGTATTGCTTGGGGGGTCCCTCACCTAATGCCGACTAGTCCTTGGGGCCCTGAAGTTAACGACCGGGCAAACCTCCAGTTGCCCTAAAGTTTGCAGTTGCCGAGATTCGATCTCAGGACGTCTGGGTTTACAAGTTACATGGCTTTTTGGTTTGGTGTGCTTTTTAGTTCACACGAGAAGTTTTGCGCTGTGATGGTCAAATATTACTGCAATAGGGTTTCTGCTTTTTATTAGTTTTCCTAGATCTTATGCGGAGCTATACCCTTGAGAGGAGACAAAAGCTACCTTTTGTGTTATGAATATATGATATTAATATCCAGTTTATCTATGCTTATCAGCTATCATTGTATTTACATTTCTTGCTTTGTAGCCTATGAAGCACATGCACTCCTAGGAGGTAGCCATAGTAGACACTTGAGACACGGGGGTCAACTAGATTTTAGTTCTTTTTAAGGGGGGACACGATAGTGTGGCTTTCGTAAATTTTTGTTTTTTCGGGGTAGCTATTTATAATTTACAAGGTATTGGGCCAAAATTCTAAAATAGAACATGTGTTTATGTATGCAAAGATACACTATCAATTCAATAAAGCATCCAATAGATGCCCGAATAAAAATATTTAGTGGTTACAATGTAGGTATGCATAACGTGGGATAGTTATTTGAAAAAATGCCACGTCACCTACGGTGTCTGCGTCCCATTCTTTGAGTATTGCCGCGTGTCCTGTGTCCGTGTCTGTGTCCATGCTACATAGGTGATAGCCATAGTTTTGTTCAATGTTTGTTATGGTAAAAATAAGAATAATCAAATCCTCTTGACTTCATGTCTATCCTTTTCCATATTTCACGAGACAAGTTGTTAGTTCGGTTTGTTTAATTTGGGAGTTACTATGCTATGGTTTCCAATTAAATGCCCTTAGTTTTGTTGGAAGTAGTGGGAGGTACCTGATTTGTCCTCATGTTAAACGGTTTTAAGTTTGCTTGATCAAAACCTTCTTCGATGCGAAAAGCTCTGCTACTATTTTTTTTGGACCTGCAACTTGGTTTCACATGCAGTTGTTTTAATATTGAATGTTTAGGTTATGACTAGGGGTGGCAAATGGGTGGGTTTGGGTAAATTTGGGTTGATTATAAAAGGGTTGGGTCATGTTATTCAACAACTAATAATTACTCAAACCCAACTCCACCCCATTTGTTTTAAGTCAAACCCAACCCTCCCATTGACCCGATTAGTTTTTAAAAATTGTATGTGATATGTATACACCTACACATACCCGCACGCGTACACGATGTTAACTAGGAAAAGTAATTTAGTTTGGGTAAATTACTAGTTAAACCCCATAGGTTGACCTGTTTCTCAATTTAAACCGGAGTTGTTAATTTAAACAATTAAAACCTGCAATTTCAGGCTTGTCCCAATTCGCACCCTCTTTCCCCCTCTGTTAGCGAAGTAACAGAAACTATCATCTTTCTTTAAAGGTTTGCAGTCTAATAGAAGCCCATGGGTTGCAGTCTAATTTACTTGAAATTTTTGTTTCTTTTCAACTCGTTTGTAGATTTTATTTGAAGGTTTGCATAACTGAGTTTGTATCAGCGATTTGGGGAGGTTAGAAAGAGGTGGTTTGGTGGCTGTGGATGTGTTAACAGTGGAGATAGAAAAATAACGAGTTGCGAGTAGAGGATGATTAGTGGTTTGGCGCGATCAAAATGGGTGAGGGTGGTGGCTTCAATGCTCTAGATTTGTATATGAGATTGAGAGAGGAGAGGGAGAAGGAGAGAGATAATAGAGTTAGAGAGATGGTGGCTCTGTGGTTTAGACTTGGGGTGTTAAAGAAGGGTTCTGTTTGTTGGCTAACAGAGATGGACACAGAGTCTGAATTGGGACGCGCCTGAAAGTGTAGGGTTTTAGTTGTTCAAACTATTAAGTCAGGGTTTAATTTGGAAAATGGGTCAAACTCTAGAGTTTAATATGTAATTTTCCCATTTATTTTTGCTTTGGGAAACATATTTCATTTAACTTCTAGCCCTCTTTTTTTGTTTTACTTGTTCTGTTTTTTATTGGTATGTTATTGTCTATTTTACCAACACCAGATAAAAGAGAGAGAAAACCATCTATTGCAAATTTCATCCCCAATCCCCTCATCTCTCTCTTGATTTCCAACAATTGAAATCTTTTCGAAACCTTAAATTGGATAGGAAAAAAAGAGGTAATCATTCGTGAAAGACTATGTAAGTAAAGAAAGAGGGAAAAATAGTGAAATTAGGAGGGATGTAACTTTTAGCTGGGCTTATAATTGGTTCTTGTTGTGTAACCCAATCTTATCACATTTATGACACCCAATTTATTATTGGGTTGCGTTTGTAGTCATTTACACTGGTTGGGCTTAGGTGGGTTGTCGGGTTTGGGTTACAATTGGCACCCCTAGTTAATACATAAATTTGATTACTCCTTTTTGGTCCTCTTTGTTTCTTTTATCTCATATAGATGTTTTTAGTGGTGCATTGTATTAGTCTTTCCTTTTCCTTATTGTAATCGCTTGCTACCAAATTTAAATCATGTGCAAGCTGTATACCGGATAGCGGAAATAAAATAAACTTAGAACTTCAAAGTATTTGTATCATTCTCCGTTACAAAACCAGCCACTATTCTATCAGAATTTTAAGTCTGTTTTCATACCAATTGCAGATCTTCCACCTTCTGGGATTCCCTCTGCTCATGAGATGCATAACTATTTAGCACAAGATGATGGTGGTGTTGGACCTCGGGGTGTTAAGGACACACAAACAATTGGCTCAGCTTATGACCGTTATCTCCAACATTCGGTACCCAACCTATTTCCTGCCTTCCACAACGGATTTATTGCCCAGCTTTCTGTAGACTTTAAACTATTCTTTTGTTGTTTCTGTAGCAACTTTCTTCTGGGGAAGGTAGTAATATTGGTGGTGTTGGCTTGGGAAGGATGGGGGGTAGTGGTGGTGGTGGTGGTAATCCTTTATCAGATCCTGCTGCGATGGGTCTTTCTGGGGCTGTTCGTTCAGATGCAGCACCAAATGGTCGAGGTTTGGGTTTTGGTGGCAGGCTTCCAATGGATGCATTGAATGGTCGAGGAATGGGTTTTGATGGTAGGCTTCCAGTGGATGCACGGAGTGGTGGAGGCATGGGTTTTGATGGCAGGCTTCCTGTGGATTCAATGCCTAGGTTGAGTCGCGAGACAATTCCTCTCCCTCCAGATGCTTCAAACACTCTCTATGTTGAGGGGCTTCCCTCTGACATCACAAGGAGAGAAGTGGCTCGTATCCTTCGATTTTTTTAGTGCTGCTTATGTCTATGACATTTGTTCTCATTGTTAGAGGATATAGTTCCACATTACTTTGGTATGGAAAGAATATCACTTGATAAACTTGATGGACCTTGAGCTTTCTGGTTGGATCTAAAATTTCTACGCTCATGATTGCTTCTTTCTGATGTTTGCTATTTGTTCGCATTCTTTTACCTCATCGCTAGATATTTTCCGCCCGTTCGTGGGGTATAAAGAAGTAAGACTTGTGAGCAAGGAGTCCAGACATGTAAGGCTGATGAATTTAACCCTCACTTAATTGTACTACTTCTGTGCACTTTTTTGGACATTACTCGTTGACTTGTCTAAACCTGCGTCTCTTTCTTTTTCGAAACTGAACCCTCCTTTTATGTAGCGTGGCGGAGATCCACTTATCCTTTGTTTTGTGGATTTCACCAATCCAGCTTGTGCAGCAACAGCTTTGAGTGCCTTGCAAGGTGATCATGTTTCTCTTGTTCATTTCATTTTTCAAGCAAGTGAGCATGTTGATCTTTTTTCCCGGTGCCTGGTTATTTGTCTGTGTTCTGTATCTGTTAAAGCATATGGGTGCAACACAAAAGCATACATAGTATGAGGTAAACTGGTTAAGTGTGGCATGAAATGTGTAGAGTGGAGTGGTGATTTTTGGTGAGAACTAAGAAGCATATCTGTTTTGAGCTTCTGCTGGGTAGAAGGATGGTCTACTTAGCGAGAAGGGGGTGTTTTAGGACTTGCACTCACTGACTTAACTCCATAACTGCACAACAAGTGGGAGCAAGGGCGGGGAGCGAGTGCACACACTAGTATCGCCCAGGGCAGCATCTATACATTATATATAAGTATGCAGCTATTTTGTCAATATATATATATATATATATATATTATCGTCTTCAATATATTGTTTTGGTTAGTGCTAAAGTATGTACTTTGATATTTATACACACACATATACTAAAGGAGGACGATGAGAGAAGAGTGAGAACCATGATCATGGTCAAGGTAGTTTGCACTACGAAGGTTTCAGACACATGGTATTCATTTTCGACAACGGCGTTGCTGGAAATGTCTCAGATTTTAAACTTCTGTGTATTGTACAGGATATAAGATAGACGAGCACGATCGAGATTCTGCCTACTTGCGACTGCAGTTCTCGAAGAACCCAGGCCCAAGGTCTGGCTCTGGGCCTCGGTCTCGTGGGAAGAGGTAAATAGGCTTCAGATGAGGGCGCCACCTGGTCGAGTCCAATCTCACATTTGCTCATTGTAACATTTATATGTTTCCTCCCTCCCTGTTTTATTTTATCCTTGATTTGTCGTACCAAGAGCGTGCCATTTAGGTTGCTCAACTCTTAGCTATTTTAACCTTTAGTAAAGCACAAGAGTCTTATGGTGGCCAGGTTAATTTGGTTTATGCAATTAAAAAGAATAGATTTTGCGTTAACTAGTGAAGTATGTTTTTGTTGTACAACAGTTGCCGGTAGTGTTATCCTGCTCTAGACACGTAGCATGATGTGAATGACATTTCTCTTTCAGTTCTACGCAAAGAAGCAGCGTCTTGTTAAGGCTTTGTTTCGGTTAGTTTCAGTATTCGGTCTACCTGTTGAGGTTTTGTTTTGGGTTTTGGGATTTGTTTTTTCAAATTAACTGTTGAATGAACTTGGCTAGACTATTCAGTAAGCACCTTCAGTCTGCTTTCTAAGACTCGTAAAATTTCTGACCCGAGTTCGGTGCAGGCATGGATTTGGGGCAAAATTTGTTCACATGTCTGACTCTCTACCAAATCATAACTGGCCCTTGCCAATGAGAATTACTCCATATTCAAGTAAAATTATTCCATTCATTTTAAATTTGGGGAATTTTTCTAGAAAAGATTTCTGGGAATAGAGACTTTCCCCTTGCTAATAGGGCCCTAGAAGTGGAAGTCTTGGATCCCAGAATGGAAATGGATTTTGTTTTAGGGTGAATATTACTTTGTTCGGTTGAGTGTTTCTGAAATGATTTTTGAAAAAAAAAAAATTTTGAGATATTATTTGGTGTAAGTATTTCACAAAAAATTTGGAAGTTAAATTTTTTCAATATTTTTGAGGTGCTCTCTCTCTCTCTCTCTCTCTCTCTCTCTCTCTCTCTTTCTTTTATTTTATAGAGAAATGAGTATTGTTGGGGAAAAAAGTAAAAATGTTTAGAAAAAAATTTCTTAACAAAATTTAGAAAAATTTTCTAATTTTTTTTGGAAAATAGCCAAACGAACATAATTTTACAATTTCGTTGAGATAGTCACTTTTTTTCAAAAAGTGTATTGCAGGGGTAAGATTTATACCATCTCAACTCAGATATGTGTTGGTCCCGCTACGGCCTTCAGTATTTTTTCCTATTCTGTCTTAATTTATTATTTTTCTTGTTTTTTTGGTCTCTACTCAATCAGACTTGAACCAAATTTTGTCTTTTGGTTTCGGTATCTGCTTAGTGTTTTATTTTTTTTCCTTTTCAGTTCAAGTAAAAGATTCTAAACTGAATAATACCAAATAATTTTGGCATGGTTAATTTTTTTTGATGAGATTCAAAATGTGATTCCAATCATCAAGTTTAATTTATTGGTGTTAAATTTTCACGAGTCAATGCCAAATAATTTTCCAACGAGTTAAAGATGAGTTCAAGCACACTTAATTTGTTTTACAGTGCTGATTGAAATCTCCTACTGGTAGAATTGTCATAAGATGGGTCCATGTTCATCTTCCCTGCAATGGATGGAGGTTAAAAAATTAATCTTCCCTGCGATGCGTCCAAGTTCATCTGCCCAGCAATGAGCCCAACAGGACAAAGGAGATCCAAGAAAACGTGTTTGAATCATTATTGGTCTGGGTTGCCCCACATCGGACACTTATCTTCTGATCTGTCTCTCTTTTATCAAACATTTTTCTAGCTAGTCTCAATCAATTAGCGTGGCATCTTCAAAAGCATATTCTTGAAAATAAGCATTAGGTTATGTTTACTCAGTGGACACAGATTTATACGTTATTGTTATATGCATAGACAAAAAGAAGGATCTAAATCTAGATGTGGTCGTTGGATTATTATTTTTGATGTCCATAATCTTGAACATAAATATAAATTTGATAACTATAATAACAAAGAAAACTTGAAGCAATCTAATTATATGTAATGGTTTACTTAAGAAATAATCTCATCCAGACATAGTTTTTTAAAGGAAATTTATTAAGTTATGTAGCACCGCCATGTTCCTATCCTTTTGTTTTATACTCTGTAGGCGATGAATGTATGAGCTGATCTCTCCTTGTAAAGCGTGTTGTGTTTTTATCTGCATGAGAATTTAGGATATACCATGATAATCTGCAGGTTTTTCTGCCTTTATTTGGGGAATGGATCCAAGTTGGAGTTGGAACCAGATCTCCCAATGCATATATATATATATATATATATATATTTTCAGTAAGCCTTCAAACACAGACTTTAAAAACACAGATACTTTCGGAACCGTTACAAAATTAATTAACTAGTAAAACTATTTTACATATAAGTAAATTAAGAAAAGTTAACTCAAATCCAACCATTGTTAGAATTTTGAATTAAAAAATTAACAAACCAGTACGTGACTTGACTCCACTTGGCATGCAGGTTCGTGATCCTGAGTGAGAGAGAGAAAGTGGTTGTTGATATGATGATGGCCACGTTTCTTTTAGTCCGTGTTTGGCGGTGAAAAATGTGGACCAGACATGCTTTGCCAGTTGCCACCCAGTATTATTACGGGATTGGGGGCCCGGTAGTGAGCCGGCTCATTACTTCGGCCGCCTGTTTTGGTAATGGACAGTTCAGATTCAGATTCAAATTAATATTTATTTATAAAAATAATTAATAAATACTAATTTGAATTTGAACCGTCTGTTATCGAAACATATGGCCGGATAGACTCGATACACCCATGTAATGAGCTGGTTCACTACAGAGCCATCTCCATATTACACATTTCAATCATCTTCTTCTTTGTTACGGGAAGAAAAAGTATTATTATAAATATATACTCCCTGTTCTATTTTTATGGTCCATTATTTTAATTTGAAACGTTCTAAAATGAAAGTCTATTTTTTAAAAATAACAATTCAAATTTGGTTAAATTTTATTTTTGTCCTTTGTTTAAATAAAACTTATACTGTACACATCAATCAAATTAAGGATATATTTGGAAAGAAAAATACTTTTTGCAGTAATGATTATATTCTCTTAAAAAATTAGGACTATCAATTTAGGACGGGGGAATAGAAAGCACTCCATAAGAAGGAAAGTAGGAAACTATACACTTGGGGCCTAGCTGTTTGAAAGGCAGAAAAAGGATGATATAATAATACAAAATTTTATAGTTTATAAATAAGGTGTTTGTTTTGTTCAGATTAAATATTTAGAGGGATAATCTCAAGAGGTTAGGTCAGTGGCTAAGGATTTGGGACTTGAAAATATGTTATCTCTTAGATTTTAAGTTCGAAACCTCTCACAAGCTATCAACTCTTTTGAAACTAGTTCATACAGGGTAAAATATCCTGATTTTAATTGGGATCCCGCTTGTATGTGAACAGTGAAACTGATCTTCCGAGGACTAGTCGGTATTAGATTGAGAATAATCCCAAGCCAACTAGATATATCAGCTATCAAAAAAAAAAAAAAATTCGAAGGATATTATATCATGAAGAGAAGATGATATACAATACCAAGAATAGATGGTATTACAAATCCTTTTCCTCGAGACAAGACAAGAATACAAGATTACCCCTTATGAAATCCTACAACGCATCCGATCATTGTTGGTCTCATTTTTTCACCAATCTCAATTCTACAGTGCCTTCATCTTCACCTAGTGCCTACGCCTCCAACGATCTTCGTCTACGACTTTGGCAACGATTCCCCCTAGTCCGGTGAGCATAGATTG
>JABCMJ010010386.1:0-11330 GCA_014822125.1 Arbutus unedo | reverse complement strand
CTTTTGAATTCCATGATTGTCTCATCGGATATGTTATTCATATCCATAAGAGCATCTAATTCTTTGGCTGAACCTTATTGCCGTCTCATGGCATCCAAGTTGAAAGAGATAAATTGAACAAGTATGGTCTTCCCCTATGTCTCCGTGGTGGACTTGATTTTACGAAAATGATGAGAACGAGAACTCCCAACCATTTATGCGTTGGAAGGACCATTCCTTATTTTGTGCCGAAGCAATTTATAAAGCACGGGCTGAAATAGGTGAAATCAAAAGACATTACTTGAATGCTACCGCAGGTACATGTTGAGAAATGATCAAAAGAGCTAGTATTTGCAGTGAATCCCTCTATTAAATAGTCATGCATTGCGATAGGAACATCTTCCTCCCTTAAAGTCTTCCTCCAGCCCTGGGCCCTCGTCTCCTAAAATCTTGTGAATAATGTGGAGTTGGATTTGTTAATTCTTGAATATCAATCCTGCAAGATTGTGAAGAATAGTCCTCCGAGTCAACAGAGAGGGACCCCAAGAGGTCAGGGAACTTAGTAGTCAAAAATCTCTTTTTTGCCCTTTTGAATGGGTACCTCAGTCAATAAGAAAGATTCCTTATGGTTGATCTATATAAATAACCCCCAACCTATACTAACTATAGATAGGGGCTAATGCGCCCCTGTATGAAAGTCTTTTGTACCATCTTATTACTTATTATTATAGGATGAATTTGATTAACTAGGTTAGATTACTACCTTATTGAGAAAGGGTAACCTAACCTAAGGGATTGAAGAGGTGATGTGCACTGCTTAGCATCATACTCGTTTCCTTTGCTCCGCTCGTCTGTACCAGAGGTGGGAGAAACGAATAGAGATTGCGCTGGGGATTCGGATGATAGAGATGAAACTGTACCTGGCAATGGGAATTCAAATGATACTTCTCACCTTCCATTCCTCGGGACTAGATAGGCATCAATGGAAGAGAGCTTATGGTACCATTTGAGGGGGTTGCTTCCTCGAGACTATAGGTGAATACCTTGCAGTACAAATCCTTATTGTTAAGGTGTAACAGCACAGCGGAGAAAGACTTTGACATACCCCATCGGGTCCGTCTTAGTGTTGTAAAGATCAAACTTCAATGGAGTAAATTTTCTTAGCAAGGTCACTCCCTCTATGGCTTGTAACATGGGGAATACACTAGATGTTGTAGTGCTTCCATCATTGATTCTTGGGTTAGTCGGCGCACTCCTTGCTGCTAGTTCAACCATTCCCTCGTATCAAAAGGGTCAGATCGAGCTCAATGTGCGCCACTACATGTTTTGTACTTCTCTATTGTCTAGGGGATTGCCCTCTAATGGAGGTCTTCCTATTCTTCCTCATTCTGGGATGTCACCTGTATTATGGTGACTCCCAATAGTCTTGGTTTGCTATCTTGACCAGTATGGACCGATCGATCTCGATCGTAGGCTCATTTGAGGTCTTGATTTCCTTTTCTACTTTGTGGAGGTAATACCTAATCTCGCTTATCTCATTTTTCTGCCTTGTCCATATTTTCCTGGTATCTAGATCCCTTTTGGAATCATTAGTTGATCTGGTACGGTCATCCTCATGGGTTTGGGATCCTCTCTCTTCCCGCAATGCATCTTCTGGTGTGTCTCGCATTGGATCCCATGGTGCATTACATGGTGGATCCCGTGGTAGATCTCATGGTGCATCACATAGTGGATCTCGAGGTGGGCCTTTCCTTTTGATCGGGGTCAGAGATTTTGGTTGGTCTTGTGAAGTTACTCCTTTTATATTCTAGTTGTTCGTTACTGCCTTCATGAGGTTATAATTTTTTCACAAACGATACCAATTGTAGATGAGTAATTTTTCTTATACTAGAAAGTTAGTTACCTTAGAATGGCTGGCGAGTGCTCTCTTTCTCTCTTGAAATCTAATATTTTCAAGATAAGAAATCATCAAAAAACCCTCTGCTTCTGTAACATGAAGGCACTTCAATGATTAGATCAGGACTTGAATCACAGATAACTCTCAATATCAGTGCGTGTAATAACAATTAATAGCGTATCTTTCACCCTTAGAATGTATATGTATTTATAAACTTTATAACTAGTCAATCCAAGTTTTATTCGGTCTCTAAGATGACATTCATGTCCATTAACCTTGACATTGCTGGATTGATTTTTTTAAATCTTTAAGACGAGAGCATAAAATACTTGTGAGAATTTTATAAAGTATCTTTTAAAATACATGTTGGTATTTTTGGACTCTCCGTGATCAAGTACAAAAGGAAGCACTCTAATTTTTAGTGCGGTGATCCTTTCCCAAAGAGAACCACTTTTTCTGGTGTAACTATATTTCTAATCCTTTTGTTTGTTCTACCAATATTTCTTGTCATCGTCAAATGAAGTCAAACGCACTCCTTCCTCCTCCTCCTAGGGCTATTTTCTCCCCCAATTGAACCAGGGTTTTCTGGTGACCTTCCTTTCAGCCTCGAAATTCAGTTAATCCCCCCCCCCCCCCCCCCCCCCCCCCCCCCCGCCCCCCCCCCCCCTCCCCCTCAGACATTGAGCTCACAGTGGGTGGGGTAACAAAAGTCTAAGAACGCATATGTGTTTGGACACATCGGGGCACATATGTATTCGGAATGTTAGATGCGCCCTTAATAATTTGTGGACTTCACGTATATCTAACGATTTCGGACATTATCTGTGTCCAGATGCCTTTGAAAGATGTGTGTAGCATTACTCACGGGGTAATGGGTTTGCGGGTACATTACAATAGAAGAATCGCACCTATTGCACATTGAGCTTCACATGTACCAAACGTAAAAATTGTACTAAAATCTCACTACAATTTTCCTTACCTCCCTTAGCCAGAACTCATGCTATATGCGAAGCAGATTAAAGTAAGTATCTATTGATACGAATACAAAATTAGATGTTATTTCAGTATTTTAAATAGTAACATCTATATTATTCACACTATCAACGAAATATAATAGAGAATTAATGAACTTAACAACAAATTCTAGTCTCCCAGTAGCTCTGGATTTAGAAAGTTTGTAGACTCTGCTCAGTCAACTACCATAGATGGGAAGGCTTCTGTGCATTGCGCACAGCAGCACGTGCATATTCTATTTAAAAGCAACGTGCAATAACTTAGTTGAAATGGAATGATTTCTTAGACCCAAATTTTGCACCTAACATTCTGTCAACAAAGTTTCTCAACATGTGCTAAATGAAAGAAATGCTATATAATGCTCTTTGTTTAGCTGATGGTTCATGTTGGGGACCGGACAATGGCACTACAGCGAACAACTGAGCATCAAAAAAATGTGAAACTGCTTTTTAATACAACAAGTTGCCACCCCATGAAGTTAAGTTTGTGCATTGTTCTTCTGTTGGCCTTATCTTGCATTGCTGCCTCTCAGTCCATTGTCGACTATCTCCCGGGGTACGATGGAAAGCTCCCTTTCAAGCTAGAAACTGGGTAAGCAAACTTTTCAGGATTGAATCTAGCAAGGAATTTTGTATGATTTTCGATTTCTTAGATATCTGAAATTGTGAC
Organism: Arbutus unedo; assembly: GCA_014822125.1. Lineage (NCBI taxonomy): Eukaryota > Viridiplantae > Streptophyta > Magnoliopsida > Ericales > Ericaceae > Arbutus > Arbutus unedo. The sequence continues at coordinate 7,771 of JABCMJ010010386.1, read as the reverse complement.
GGTTTTCTTTTCTGTTGTGAAGGTACATCGGCTTAGGTGACACCGATGATGTGCAGCTATTCTACCATTTCATTGAGTCTGAGAGGGACCCTCTTACTGACCCTCTCATCCTGTGGCTCACCGGAGGTCCTGGATGTTCTGGTTTTTCTGGACTGGTCTATCAAATTGGTATTCTTCTTGTCCTTGCCACTGAAACTCAATATCCAATGAATTGTTGAAATATTAGCTAGTCAAATCTGCACAAGGGAAAGTTTCGTTTTGAGTAAGTCTTGCTTTATACACTTCTGATCATTTATGTGTTTCCCGTTTTATTTCCAATAAACATGCGCGGGTTGCCAGATAAGGAAAGGATACTGTATAAATTCTGTGTAGAACAAGTTATTCAGTTATCCATATTTGGTTGCAGAAGTTGCTGCCCAGTGCTCATACTCCAGACAGTTATAGCATTTCCTACATGGATGTAATTGTTTGTCCAGGATTAAACAAGGGTGATTTTTTTTTTCTTCCCGTTCAGTAGGTTATGAGGAGCGGAAAGGGGCCATGGTGTTTGAAACCAAGACCTTGATAAGCACATTGTGCTGCCTAACCACTGGGCGACAAGCATGGATCTTGTCCATGAGAATTAGATAAGATAATTACTGGGATGTACTGTTGTAGCTTAGGAAAATCTTTTGGTGTTTCAGCATGTGGAGTCTGGAATCTACTGGTTGAACTTCCCGCTTGAATTCTATGTACCCTTTACTAAGTTGCAAAATCACTCAGACACTAAGTTATTGGCGACTGGGGTTGGGTATTCGGCGGGTACTCCTATAATCAAGTTAGCTTTTGAAAGAGCGCGAAAACAACTTGAAAATATGTGAGTGAATGATGTGTGTACCTAAGGTTAGAGTGTTCTTGGGGTAATTATAGAGGAAGAATCGAACAATTTGCCTGAGATATATTTCGGCTGAGAATGTCGCATGGTCTGGAAATCACGGTGCTCTCGCCACGCGACCCACGTCCGTGTGGATCGGATAGATATGTTTGCATGTCTTATAAAGTGCCTCTCCCACGTCCCTCTGCATTGCCGTGCCGAGTGTAGAGCCTTCGGCGGCATGGCCAAAGGTCATCACTTGGGGAAAACCACACACTAGAGTTGATTGCGGATGCCGACCGAGAGGAGGTTCGGCCGTACCTGGCATGTCGTGCACTTGGCAATGACCGAGGCACGCAAGATGGCCCTATCAAACTCCTTGGCCAAGCGTCGATAGGACCTTCCTTGGGCCTGACCCAACTTGGGCCCAACGTTGATGGGACAAAGTGATCATGGACCACTGTTGTGCGAATCCGGCCTACCACACAACACGTGAATGGTTAGGTTTGGAAAACATGCTTGAAATATATTCTGTCTATTGTGCAGGTCCTCTAATGTTTGACGTTGAGTCATGGACTGGGAAATTACCATCTCTTGTAGAAAATAAATTCTCATGGACAAAGGTGCACTGATTTAACTTCTTCTAATAATAGCTTTTTAGTACAGTCGGTGACTCTCGGTTGGTCAATAAGCAACATTGAAAAATGGTGGGATTTCAGGTTGCGAACATTATATTTATAGATCAACCAGTGGGAACTGGATTCTCCTATGCCAGAACGACAGCTGGCTACATCACTTCAGACACAAAATCAGTGAAGCAAGTCTATAGTTTTCTGAGAAAGGTCAGTATATACATGAATATTTCTGATAATTATTCTGTCCCTATGTCTCTATTTGAAATGGACTGTCCCGATAAACTGTAAGTCTTTATTTTGAATTTCCTTCTTGTGACAGTGGTTCATAAATCACTCACAATTTCAAACAAATCCACTCTACATTGGTGGCGATTCTTATTCAGGCAAAACTGTTCCACTTCTTGTTCAAACAATACTAGATGGTAATCCTTTTCATGAGAATTAGTCTATGCTGTTGTCCAAATATTTCATTTCGGAAAAGTGACATGAACAATTTATAATACAACTTGACATGTCGGGAACTAAGTTTTGACTGAAATCCCAGGACTTGAAGAAGGGCTTGAGCCACAAATGGAACTCCAAGTATGTAATTTGATTAGAATGGACTTGTTTTAGCTAATAATAGCATGTTTGTTTCTGTTATCAAAATTATGCTAAAATCCATATCCTGAACCTTTGTTCAGGGATACCTGCTTGGAAACCCAGTGACAGATTCTTACATTGATAATAATACAAGGATTCCGTATGTTCATCGGGTAAACCTGATATCAGATGAACTTTACGAGGTGATAATACAAGTTTCTATTTTCTCCTTTCTTGTTTTTTTCCATACTGTAAGTCCCGTATCAATTTTTTGGTTCGTTACAAAAGTCTTAATTCTTCATGCTTTGTGCACAGAATGCCAAATTGTACTGCCATGGTGATTATGTTAATGTAGATTCCAACAATACTCTTTGTCTATCAGCTCTTATGGCAATCAAAGTGGTAAGAAAAGTCTTAATCTTGTTTTACACAAATGTTTTGCCTTCAATACTAAGGATGAGTCATACCGTGGGAATTCGCAGTGCCTACTGCAAATAAACATGGTACAGATTTTGGAACCTCAATGTGCTTTTGCATCACCAAGAAGAAAGGAAATCGAATGGGATTTGAGAGTTCAAGAAGCTGAAACCATAGACTACCTCCTTTCGCAAATTGAAGTCCCTGTACCCAAGTTATTTTGCCGGGTACATCTCTACTCTCTCTAAAGCACAAATTAGATATTATTGTTATCATCACTCTTATATTCTGCTTGTTTCTTAGATCTTCAGCTGGATGCTATCTCACAAGTATATGAACGATAAATCTGTCCAAATGGCTCTTAATGTTCGAGAGGTATGTATACTCCCAAGGGTGATCCGACCAACTCTGGCCATGGGCAAAATTTAAGGGTGGCTGTTTGATATCAGATTGTAGTTTACCTAATTACTTTTATTTTCTAATCCTTCTCCACGCTACAGTAGCAGGAGCCTCACGCACTTCGTGGGTTGCTATTTTTTATGATACCGTACATGCAAGGCCTATTTTTGGTGCCAAAAATTAATAAAAGTTTTCATTTGGTCAATCGTGGCCATTCTTAAGAAGTTTTTTTATCGAATAAAAGAGCAATATCGTCACTGATTCTAGACATTATTTTGGGGCCTTCTTAAATTTGGGGCTTACGTGATTGCCTACTTGCCCTAATAGATAGGCCACGCTGTACTCGTAGAGTACGTATCCGGATTTGTATTCATATATGTCATTACTAAGACAATTTATTGTGGTTTCAATCAGGGAACAATGAATAGTAGTTGGACGAGATGTGCTAAAACCTTACCATACTACACTCAAGATGTTACAAGCACTGTTGCTTATCACAAGAATTTTACAAAGACAGGTCTTCGAGCTCTAATATACAGGTACTTGAATAATACATCCGATTATCCTCAATCAACATACAAATCCTAGTTTGTGAATGAAGTGTCCCCAATATTGTTATTGACATTTCCCCCTGCTTTTTAATAGTGGTGATCACGACATTTCTGTCCCATATATTGCTACCCTAGCATGGATAAATTTGCTGGGAGTGCCTATTTTTGATCAATGGCGACCGTGGTACGTTGATGGTCAAGTTGCGGGGTAAGTTATAGTGCCACTGTCTTTCTTTAATTCATTCCTTCTGACAGCCCGTTTGGTTTGAGGGATTTTGGAGAGAAATGATAAGAAATAGCGGGAAAAGGAAACCCCTTATGTATGAAACAAAAACAAATGGTATGTATAAAAGCGTCATTCCGTTTCTCATCAAAAGTGGTGAGATTTGATATGAAACATCAATTATTTCTCTACTTTTCTCACCCCCATTCCAATCATTTCGTTCTTTTGCTCCTAATTTTAGTAACTATCATGAGCTTATGCCACCAATTTTTTTTTTTCCAGATATACACAGAAGTATATGAATGATAACTTTCGTTTGACATACGCAACTCTCAAGGTAAGCACACACTTACTTCATAACTTCTTATTCTCCCTATTTGGTTTCACTTGTTGGTAGCTTAACTGAAAGTGGATATGCTGAAAAACTGAAAAGGTTCACTAGTCCTCTTGTCAAACGTTTTAACGGCTTGTTTAGGTAAAAGAAATGCAGTTGTCCTCCCTCGAGTTGGGGGGAGTAAGGATCCAAGAAGACAATCACTCATTCTCACTTCTTGTTTTTGTTTTGTTTTGATTTTCTTACACGTTGCACAATATAAATGTAAGTTTTAATTTATGGGGGCCGATTTTGTGGTTTCAAATATTATTGTAGGGAGCCGGTCATACAGCTTCAGAATACAAGCGGAAAGAAGCCTTGAACATGATCATCAGGTGGACTTCCTATTATCCTATCTAAATGAGGGATATCACTAGAAGTTATTCCATTATTTCCAACTTTATTAGGATGTTGTTTAGGATGAGATAATTTCTTGAAAACTGATTTGGAGTTATTTGTAATAATAAACAAATTGATGGTTGTTTACCAAATCTTTCCTTATCATGGGGGGAAAGGTTAAATTTGGAAAATTGTAGTCGGCCATAATGTTGGAATGGATATGCGAATTAGTAACCTGCAGTTGTTGTATGTGGAGAAGTGACTTTATGATTGATTTTTGTTGTGTGAATGAAAAATATGAGATTATTAAGATTATTCATGATGTTTATTTTGAAGATTGAAACAGTTCTCTTTTAGTACTTCTTGAGAAAATTAATGATGCCAAAAATACGTCAATTGAAACACATTAATCTTAACAAAAATATATATTGACACACTTCGCTAAAAATAAAATCGGTTAAAGACAAATCAATCAGCGTTTCATTGATTGCGATTTTTCAGACATGATCGAACAGTTGTGTGTACAAAGTTCATTGAACACTATTTATATACTGAAATTTCAGTTAATCGAGAGTTATGATCACATGATTACGCGTGAAGTACTTTTCTAAACTTGGATCTTGATGTTCTTCCTATAAAAAGAATTCTTAGATATATTTCCTAATCCGCCAATCAGCTTTAATTCTAACATCTTCCGAATCAGGCCCTAAAGAATCAAATCCATGAATTGTTTCAGCGTTTGTGAGCCATTTTTGGTCTCATTCAAATCAAAACTGTCCATTTTTAAAACTCGTCAACAATAGTAACCATGTTAAAAATTATGTCGATCGCACATCGATAAATATTGCTTGAAACACATTTATTTTTAAAATAAAGGTTGGTACTAGATTCATTTATCTCGAGATAAATGTGTTAAAATCATGTTTTGATTGATGTCCGATATGTATAAAATGGTTAATAATCTCAAAGAAGTCCAGAAGGGGAACAAAGAGGTCTAAATGGAGCATGACCCGCTATGACAAAAGGGATGCACCATCAGTCCATGATGACAAATGGGATGCACCATCAGTCCATGACTTAAGAGAGAGAGAGAGAGAATGCAAATGGTGGTAAGAGCAACTGCAAGCAAACTATCTTCATCATCGGATGTAGCACCAGCTGAAAGGAGATCAGATGATAGAAGAGCAAGAAGAACAAGGGTGATGATGGAGATGGTGGGAAGGAGGGGCCTCCTCCTATCAACTGTGGTTGCAGCTTCCCAAGTCAATGACTCTAAGACTGAGCTTCTTCAAAGTAAGCACGTCTGCCTTTCTCCCTTATCCTCTTTCTAACCAGTAAGAGAGCATCATATTATAGATGAGCAATGCTAAAATTCCTGAATTTAGACTAAAAAAGTGTCCCCGAATTCACAATCAAGGGTCATGGATCACTTTTCCAAGTGAATCATGACATGTGATTTTGAATTCGGGGACACTTAATTTCTTCGTTTAAAGTCGGAAATTGTAGACTTTTCGTATTATAGATAGGACAAAGAGCATTGCCTATGTTTAAAATTTCTACAAATATACAAACTGGCCATAAAAAGTGCAGGGATTTATTGATACAATCAGGTCATCCCTGCATTTCTGGTTTTTGTGCCCATAAAATCTACGTGGTATTACTCTTGCTTTCAGTGGACATCTAACCCATTGAGAAATTTAATCAGGGTATCTGAAGAAATCACAAGACAACAAGGACAAGAATGACAAGGAGGTAAAAATATTGCTCTTTGATGGCCTAACCTTTATTCTATTATGGCATATTTTGATGTCCAACAGGTCTATACATATTTATGTACATAACAACCACGGGATCACGTGAACCCTTTATTAAAGAACAATTTAACAATTAAATATTAAGAGAGAAAGTTTGAACTTAAAGAAAAATTTGAAGAGGGAAGAGATATATTAAGGCTGATGTGAATTTTTGTGTGATTTTTATTTACACGTGCTTGAGATATTATATAGATTACATTATTTTGGCTCTCTTGTAATACAGCTTTTGTATTCTCTCAAGTTGTTATCTTTAAGGCAAGACCCAAATCAAACCAAACAAAAAACATGGATTGGATTGAGCAGCACTGTGAGGTTATCACATATAGGACTACCTAGCCTAAAGATTAATCAAGGTATACGTAAGCTGATCCGAATACTCTAAGTTATCAAAATAAAAAAAAGTAGAGCTCCTAACCCAAAGCATAAGTTAAGAAATTTGTTTGCATATTTTTGTGAAAAAATGTCGATATCATTATGTCAAAATTCTTTATTATATATGATTCTTTAAACATACGTAAGAGTATAGGTTACTTAATGAAAATCTTAAAAAACAAACTTGTGAATTGCTTTCCCGAGAATAGAGGATTCCATTTTAAATTTTTATGTGTAGAACTCACCGGCTTAAGATATTTTGACTTACATATATCTTCATTTTCTTTTTTCACTAACCTCTTTCGAATTTTGTTTCCATAAACAGAGATTGGATAGCTACTACAAGAGAAATTACAAGGATTACTTTGAATTTGTGGAGGGGTCTCTGGAGGGGAAGAAAGACAAGCTCTCTGAATCAGAGAAGGGCATTCTTGACTGGCTTCAGAAAAACAAATAAATTAACATGTATTGGAAAAAAAAAAGAGGCAGTATTCATGTGTTTGGCACTAATAAGAAAAGAAATACAGCTCCAACAGAGTTTTACTGTCATTTTACATTAATTATTAGGTCATATTCTCATGTATTCCTATTCATGTGTTGGGCACCAACCATAGAGTTAGCTAGTGGAGTCATGAGAAGATATTGGGGACATAATTTCAATTCTTGAAAATGGAAGACATTCTCAGATTATTGACATCGTATCTTCCAATTAGTTGGTCCAATAGGCTTTTGTCATTTGGAGGGAGGGCATTATGGCTCCAACCAGTCTTTTTAGTATGCACAACTATTGGTGTTCTCTTTGTTCATATTGCCCCCCAAAGAATTCTGAAGGAAATTGAGCTATGTTAAGGGCTTCTTTAATGGTCTGAAACTGAATTGAGCAGGGCTGGTGTTAAGGTGAGTTGGGGGCATGTTTGCACACCAAAAACTGAGGGTGGCTTAGGCTTAATCCCCCCCGAAGGAATGGAACAAGACTACGATGCTTAGACACTGAAGGTCTGTATTCAAAAAAGAAGATCCAATGTCATAATCGAAATTCGTAATAATTAAGGTCCATGACCTGCTAGTGAGTTTCAACTCACTATCATAACTGAACTTTGATAAATACAATCATACCCAAGAGCCGACTAACGGAAATGATCATACCAAATTATCATAACTGAAGTGATTTGGATCCCCTCGTTTGATGGTAAGTACACAACAAAATCTACTT
>JABCMJ010010381.1:0-11851 GCA_014822125.1 Arbutus unedo | reverse complement strand
CGTACATTCCAATATGGATCAATTAACGACCTTTTTATTGTATAAATTAACGAAAATTTCCAGGCCTTTACAGGTGGAGTCAGCAACACCTTGCTGTCTGATACTCCTCCAACTTATGGCTTCATCTCCAAGTGTAAACACATAATTAGAAGTTGATTTGCACGAATCTTTATCTGACATATAGTTAGAGTTAGTATATCCAATTGGCACCGAATCCTCCCCACCATAGACTAGCACATAATCTTGAGTTCTTCTCATACTTTAGAATATGCTTTACTACTATCTAATGTTTAGGTCCAGGATTAGATTGATATCTGCTAACTAGGCCTACTGGATAACAAATGTCTGATCTAGTACATAGCATAGCATACGTAAAACTTCTCACAACTAAAGCATATGGTACTATCTTCATTTTCTCTTTCTCATCAAATGTATTCGGCCAAAGAGGGACCCTATCTCTAAAAGCTAAGAGACCTTTCTTGGAATTATGCATGCTAAACTTTACCAAAACCCTATCTATGTATGCAGCTTGGGACAAGACTATCATCCTATTTTTGCAATCTCGTAAAAGTTTGACCCCAAGGATGTAGCTCGCTTCTCCCAGGTCCTTTATATCAAACGTATTTTCCAACCAAACTTTGACAGAAGAAAATGCTCCCACATCATTCCCAATGAGTAGTACATATGTCATCCACATATAGTACCAGAAAACACTACTATTCTACCTTCACCCTTTTCTTACACACATGGCTCATTCGGATTTTAATCAAAACCAAAAGATCTAATTGCTTGATCAAATCGAATATTCCAACTTCGAGACGCTTGCGAACTTTATGAATGGACCTATGCAGCTTGCGAACTTTATGCTCTTGACCATTAGCTATAAAACCATATGGTTGGACCATATAAATGTCCTCTTCAAGATACCATTCAAAAATGTTGTCTTGGCATCCATTTGCCAAATTTCAAAACCACAAAACGCAGCAATGGACAAGAGAATCCGAATGTACTTAAGCATAGCTGTAGGCGAGAAAGTGTCCTCATAATCAATACCCTCTTTCTCCGTAAACCCTTTCACCACCAACCTTGCCTTATAAGTCTCAACTTTTCCATCGGCTCCTATTTTGCCTTTGTAAATCTACTTGCACCCAATTGGTTTAATATTGGATGGAGGATTGACATGCTCCCAGACGTGATTGGAGTACATAGACTCCATCTCTCTCGAATCTATATCACACATAGCCTCATAATAAGTAGTAGGATCAGATTCATGTGGAAAAGGTTCAAAACATTCTTTTAGAAGCAAGAATCTGCTAGGTAGGCTAGTCATCCTCCCACTACGACGAGGTGGCGATGTGCTATTAGGCAAAGTATCAGAATTTGTTGAGGAACTTCGTGTTCATATGACAACTCTTGAAGAACAAATTTTTCTTTGGGTTTTCAATCCATCATATAATCATCTTCTAGAAAAATTGCATTTGTACTAACAAATAATTTTTGTTCTCTAAGATTATAGAAAAACCAACCCTTAGTTCCTTTCGGATATGCCACGAAATAACATTTTTCAGATATAATTTCAATTTGCTCATTTTCCTTTCAGCACGTATGCAGGACACCTTCATAGATGAAAACATTGTAGACTAGGCTTTTGTTTGGACCACAACTCCCAAGGTGTCTTAGGAACAAATCTAGTTGGAACATGATTTAAAATATACATGGAACTATCTAGGGCATATCCCCAAAAGGAAATAGGCAAGTCTGAATAGCTCATCATAGATCTAAACATACCAAGTAAAGTCCTATTTCTTCTCTCAGCCACACCATTTTGTCGAGGGGGTTCCTTGTGCAGTCAACTGAGAAAGAATCCCATGCTCAACCAAGTGGCTTAAAACATCACTAGAGAGATATTCACTGCCTCAATCTAATCAAATGGTTTTAACGTTCTTACCTAGTTGTTTCTCAACTTCTTCTCCAAACTCTTTGAACTTTTCAAAAGCTTCGGACTTATGATGCAACAAATAGGTACAACTATATCTCGAGTAATCATCTGTAAAAGTAATGAAAGACTCATAACTACCTCGAGCTTTGACATTCAATTGCCCAAATACATCTGCATGTACAAGTTTCAATGGCTCCTCAACTCTGTTGCCCTTTGTTGAAAAGGACCATTTAGTCATTTTTCCTTCTAAACAAGATTCACAAGTTGGCATCGGTTCAACAACCAATCAAGATAAAATACCATCCTTTAACAACCTTTTTATCATGTTAAGATTAATATGACGCAACCTTAGATGCATAGTAGTGTGGTGTTAGACATAGGGGCTTTTCTTTTTAATGGTAAAGATTGTGAGCTATTAACTTCAGTATCATGTATCTCATACATATGAGGAGTAACAAGGTAAATACTGTTAACAAATTTACTAGAGCATATAAAAGAGCCATTCTTTTTAATATATAGAATAACCATCCTTCACTGAAGAAGAAACTGAAATCAAATTTCGTCTAACAGAAGGACCATAAAGACGCTCTGATAAAACTAAATCTGTACCACTCTCAAAATAAAGTTTTAACTCCTACTGCTATGGCAACAACACTTGCATCCGATCCCATGCATAGCTTGTTCTCTCCATCACTTAACCTCCTGGTTACCTGAAGTCCATGTAATGAATTACAGACATGATTAGTTGCACCAGAGTCAACACACTAGGTATTACAAGTACTATCGGTGTAATAAACTTCCATGACAAGTGATTCAATCATACCTGCATTTTTTTTACTTGCCAAAAAAATCTGGACAATTCCTCTTACAGTGACTAACTATCCCACAAAGGCAACATTTTCCTTTGGTTTTAACATTCTTACCTAGTTGTTTCTCAACTTCTTCTCCTAACTCTTTGAACTTTTCAAAAGCTTCGGACTTATGATGCAACAAATAGGTATAACTATATCTCGAGCAATCATCCGTAAAGGTTATGAAAGACTCATAACCAACTCAGGCTTTGACATTCAATTGTCCACATACATCTGTATGTACAAGTTTCAATGGCTCCTCACCTTTGTTGCCTTTTGTTGAAAAGGACCGTTTAGTCATTTTTCCTTCTAAACAAGATTCAAAAGTTGGCATCGGTTCAACAACCAACCAAGATAACATACCATCCTCTACCAACCTTTCTATCATGTTTAGATCAATATGACCCAACCTTAGATGCTATATAGCAGTGTGGTGCTAGACATAGGGACTTTTCTTTTTAATGGAAAAGATTGTGAGCTACTAACTTCAGTATCATGTATATCATCCATGTGAGGAGTAACAAGGTAAATACCATTAACAAATTTACTAGAGCATATAAAAGAACCATTCTTTTTAATATTAACTTTTAAATGAAAATTGATAGAATAACGATTCTTCACTAAGAAGAAACTAAAATCAAATTTTGTCTAACAGAAGGAACATGAAGACATTCTGATAAAACTAAATCTCTAACGCTCTTAAAATAAAGTTTTAACTTCTACTGCAACACTTGCATACGATCCCATGCATAGCTTGATCTCTCCATCACTTAACCTCCTGGTTACCTGAAATCCTTGCAATGAATTACAGATGTGATTAGTTGCACCAGAGTCAACATACCCTGTATTACAAGTACTATCGGTATAGTAAACTAGTTCCATGACAAGTGATTCAATCATACTTGCATTTTTCTTGCCATAAAAATCTGGAGAATTCCTCTTCCAATGACCAACTATCCTACAGTGGAAACATTTTCCTTGGGTTTCGTGTCTACCTCTTTCGTTTTTCCTTTCTTGATCCCTTTATTAGGACCAAGTTTTTTCCCATTTTTTTTGGGTGCATCGTAGGGTTGCTTTTTTTTCTTTTGCTATTTACCCATAGGCTTATAAGCCTTTTCATGAACCACTACACTAGGATTAGTCTTGATTATACCCTCAGCTACTTGAACATAGTGTTAGGGATCGATTCCCAAGACCCAATGATGAACGCGCACATATTATACAAAAAAAAATGAAACCTTACTAGGGGAAACTAAGGTTCATACATTTGATATCTCTCTAGTTTGATCTCAACAATCTACATAGTTTGATCCTGATGAAACTTTGATCACCGTTGGAATGATTTCGCTCGATTGACCTCGAGATCTTCTACTGTAATCCTATTACACCTTGATGATGAACTGAGTGTGGACTTAAAATTGTGATCTCATTGTCTTCATAGAACTTCTCTTAATATTTTGAGTATTAAGTTAAGTATCTGACCTAGAAGGCATAGCGGTGTATATATAAACAACAATAGGAACCCTCAGGAGAAGTATGGGTTGGGCTTCCTATATAATTCAGGATTCCTAATCTAACCCAGATTAATTCTGAATCATATAAATTACAATTCATACCACCATAGCATTATAATTGCATTCCCGTCCCATATGTCAAAATTATATTTCGAACTTCATGTCATTAAATACTTATTTATCTTTCCACGTTAAGATTACAGATACCCATTGATTAAAATAAATTATTAACAATTTATTTAATCAACATCTATAAATTCTTTGAGACTTTTCACTTAATTTATTCGTTATGTCGGATACTAATATCCACCTATAGGGTTGGACATGTTTGGGATCAATTTCGGAGACCCAGTGATGAACGCGTATAATTTATACAACAAAAGATTGTGAAATCCTATTAGGCGAAATTAGGGTTCATACCTTCGAGATCTATTTAGTTTGATCTCGATTATCTTTACAGTTTAATCCTAATCAAACTTTGAACAGGGCTAGAATGATCTCGCTCGACTAACCTCGAGATCTTGTACTGTAATTCTATTGCACCTTGATCATGTACTGAGGGTGGGCTAAAAAACGTGATCCCTTTGCCTTCACAGAACATCTCTCAATCTTTTCAATATCAAATTGTGTCTAACCTAGAAGGCATAGCGGTGTATATATAGGCAACGATAGGGACCCCTAGGAGAATTATGGGTTGGGCTTTCTATATAATTTGAGATTCCTAGTCCAGCCCGGATTAATTCCAAATGATATAAATTATAATTCATACCACTATAGAATTATAATTGTATTCACCTCCCATATCTCAAAATTATATTTTGAGTTCTATGTTATTAAATACTTATTTATCTCTCCACATTAAGATTACAGATACCCGTTGATTAAAATAAATTACTGACAATTTATTTAATTAATATCTATAAAATTCCTTTAGACCTTCCACTTAATTTATTCGTTATGTCGGATACTAATATCCACCTGCAAGTTTTGACATAATCAAAGTTTTCTCAAGAGGATATCATCAATCTCTATAAAGACACGTTGATTTCATTAATAATTAATAGTTGTCATACACTTAATATTGTGCCCCAAGTCATTTTGGCCCTCAAGGCCCCACTCTATAATGAATCAAAGTCAACAACATTAAATATACAGATCGATTAATTATCTTTGGATTAAGAGTACAAACACAAATAACAACCATGAGGTCTAAATTATATTATATTGTCAGTATAAATACAACTGCCTCAAAGTTGTCATGTTCAATACACACAAAGTGTACTAACATAGCAAGTTAAAACTATACAATTTTTTATAGTCAAGATAGACCTACTGAAACACTGTGTTATAATCCTATTGGTGGTGTGTTCAATTCCACCTAAGACTGTGAACAAAAAATTTATATTTTACAAGAACCGATAGTCTGATTCTCTATGTGTAAATCAAACTCTACACACCTGATTATCTACTATGTAGAATAAGAGACACTCATGCACAATATAATAAAATATAATGCAAACATTGCCCATAAAGATTCTCATAAGGAAAAAAATAATTATTTAAGTAATTCAAACATATATTAATTTGTTACATAAAGTCATGGCTTTCAGCATAAAATTTTAATAAGACATAATCGAAACTTTTAAACTTCCTCAAGAGGATATCATCAATCCCTATAAAGGGACATGGATTCCATTAATAATTAACAGTTGTCATATACTTAATATTGTGACCTAACTCATTGAGGTTATTGGCCTGCAAGGCCTCACTTTATAATGAATCAAAAGTCAACAACATTAAATACTATACATCCTTTAATTAACTTTGTGTTAAGAACACAGGCATTCATAATAACCATGAGGTCCTAATTGTCTTATATAGTCAATATAAATACAGTTACCTCAAAGTGATCTCATTCAATACACACAAAGTGTACTAACACAGTGAGTTTAAACTATACCATTTTTTTGTAGTCAGGACAAATGTACTGAAATATTGTGTTACAGTCATACTAGTGGTGTGTCCAATTTCACCTAAGACTGTGAATTAAAGACTTATATTCTACAAGAATTGATAATCGGATCCTCTATGTGTAAAATAAACTCTACACACCAGATTATCTACTGTGTGAAATAAGAGTTATCCATGTATAACATGATATGATATAATGCGAACATTGCCAATAAAAATTCTCATCAAGAAAAAGAATAATTGTTTAAATAATACAAACAAATATTAATCTATTACATAAAGTCATGATTTTTAGTATAAAACCCTAACATAGAGTTCATTAACTCTGAAAGGGGTAGGTCCATTTTGTTCATATTGTAACTTAGTTTAAAGTGTTTTACTGAGTCAAGAAACGATTCAAGGATAATATATATCAACTTGAGATTGACCATCAATCTCAGCTCCAAAGACCTCAAGTATATTGAGAAAATCAATCATTTTCAAATATGGTGCCTTAGAGGAGTCCTCTCACTCATCTTAGTGTTCATGAGATGTCTCATGGCATGCTAGCTAGCAGTCCTTCCTTGCTCACCAAGCACCTCCTTGAGACTAAGGATGATGTCTGAAGCAGTACCAAATGATTGGTGCTGATGTTGTAACACATTAGACATAGACGGCAAAATATAACATTTGGCAATCTCATTAGCCTTCTTCCAATCTTTATACTTTTTCTTCTCATCATTTGTGCTTTAATTAGTTGGAAGAGATGAGCAATTTTTAGTGAGTACATAATTGTACCCTTTTGTAGTCAGCATTATGTTCAAATTTTGTTTCTAGTCAACATAATTTGGCCCCACCAATTTGTTCTGGTTTAATATGACACTAAGTGGATTAAAAGAGCTTGACATCTGAAACTGAGAAACAAAAAATAATTCATACAATAATATGGGCATAAAATTTTATATTCACTAATAATAAATAGTGTAATTCTCCCACCACTATTAAGTGACAGCATTGGAATCCTAATCCCATAATAACAACTCTCCTAGGAAGATGATGCAATTAATAATTAGCAGATCATAATTATTTTCTAGACATCGCATGCCAAACAAAATACAACTACCGATTTTTGGGTCTCTAAAACAAGTCGATAAAATTCCTAGGGAAATCTCTTATCACTTATTTAGTCAAGTGTATAACCATTGTTTAGGGCTGAATGACAACCGCATAAGTAGCCTTCCGAGGGGAGATGACTCACATCACGTCTCACCCAATCCTATCCATAAGAAATCTAATCTTGTGGTAGTTAGTTGAGTACCCTCCGAAGGAATGATCTCATGTAGACAGTTCAAGACACTTACTTTCACCTTACCCTCTCGCACTTGATTTTTGGAATTAGAGGATTATATCCTTTTAAGTAGAACAACATGCATACATTAACTAGATATCTCATATTTTTAATGCATGCATTGATGTTAAAATTCTCTAACTTTATTAAAGAATTTAATTTTTTTTTTGTAGAGTGTAGCCAAAAAAAATTAGTTATAAATACACCTTTTAAATTCCTTTCAAAAGTATGAGAATTTAACACAATCAAATGTTGCTATACATGGGCATTATGTCATAACAAGATGACCATATCATTAAAGAAAGAACAACAAATAAACGCCATTAAATAAATAAAATTGGCAACATATGATTAAATAAAATAAAACCATTGCAATTAGAAACCAAATAGGACTATCCTACTAGTTTCTCCTCAAGAAAAAGATAAGCCTAATACAACCCAAACTTGTCCATGAGAGACAGCCGTAACCATGCAACTTGCAGTTTTATCATCTCATGGTAATTATGAACATAATAATCTAAATATTTTAGACTATTAATATGGAAAAAAATAAGTTAATGCTACTTCTTAGTTTCCAGCAACATGATCAATCACTAAAAAATGTAATCTTGATGATCATACATGATTGAATGTTTCAAATACGTGTTTAAACTCTTTAATCAGAAAACTTGTTATTTATTTATATTCTAGAACTATTTTCATGTAAACTCGAGATACAGCAGTAGTATTAAAAATAATATAATGGTTTTGTTTTCGATCGAAATAAAATAATAAGCAACATTCAAATCTTTATTGGAAAAAAGAGTTTGAGTTTAACTGTGACTATGGCTATGAAAACTCTTTCTGCGAAAGAGTTATACTCTAAATTAAGCGTCAAGGCATGATCATTAATATATCAATTTCAGATTAAACTGATTTTACGAGATTAATCTTCTTTGTGTGTGCTATGAGTGAATAACTCGGGTTGGAAAACAGGTTTCGGGATGGGTCCGTGTTATTACAATATTGAGATGCTTTCCAAAGATCCACTGCCTCCATCAGAAGCAAGCAAACCAACAAAATTTGGGATGCCGCCAAAAAGGACCCATTCCTCTGCCTCGGCAATATAAACTATACCTTGCAAAGAATGAATTTGGATGCTCTCCCATAACTTTAAACAATAGTATTGATACCCATGTAAAAAACATATGTTGTTATTTTTTTTTCACATGCATTAATCATTCATACATAAAATAAGAAGTACATGAATATGTTCCATCTTCAAAACAACAACATGCAATTTTCGTACATCACGCGTATCAATAAATATTCATCAAACATGAATACTATACGTCAATACATGTACCTTTAGCTCAGCCAAGAACATGAATTACGATAGAAGGGCCAAAAGTGTACCAGGTTTCATGAAACAATACACATACATAAGACGGCTTTGATACCACTCGTTGGTTTCAAATAAACCATTATGAAAAAATATGAATTTCGAAAAAATATTTTGGATCTACTTCTTACGCATGCATAAAGTCTCATGAGGAGGGATAATGGCTTTTTTACCTTTCTAGTTCAAAGAATTGAAATCCCAACAAAGATTTTGATTCTTTCTATACCTTGCACACCAAAGATTTTGAACTAGCTATGACCGAAGAGAACCACAGTCAAAGGGTTTGTGGAACCTAGAATTTTTTTCTCCCACTATCTTCTCTCAACTCTCTCTCTATTTTTTTGTAGTAAAAAAGTTGTCTCACTTACTTATTTCTGAGAGAGAAAGAGATATATTTATAGGGCAGAAATCATTGGCCAACAAGTCAATCTCTTAATATGGGCTAGGGTGGGAACCTATGGACTTCATGAGTGCTAGCTTAAATTGGGCTAACCTTCTCTCATCTCTATGAGTGGTGGCCCAATTAAACCACAAATATTTCCACTATATAATTATGGCTAAACTCTAGATCTCAAGAAAATTAATTTATTAGAACCCGTTAGATGCTAATACCATAATATCAAACCCCTTCACGATGTAATGTCCATAAGCAACAATTGGTCATTAAAAAAATACTGTCAAACCAAAGCATACTCATATTTTAATTCCATTAAATACTAGTTCACTCACTTTAGTCTAGAAAAACATTCCAATGAACCTTTCATTAAAATTGACTAGTACTAGGTTTCAAAGACTAATCCAGTGAACTAACTCAACGGGACATTATACTCTATAATAAAATAGAGACTGAATTCCATCTTGAATTTAAGGTTCATAGTTCTAACATAAATCACCTAATCCACAAAGGTGTTGATCAAGTAAGACCTCGCTCATTGGTGAATCAAACTGACATGTGATAGAAACTTGAGTTCATTTATTTTCTCAGGATTAAGAGTGAATTATAATTAGCATTATAAGATGCACATTTAGTACGACATTTGTTAAATAGTGTGACGCTTATGATGGTCCTTCAATGTATACTGTATACACCAACATATTAGCTTGAAGTATTTCACTTCAATGATTGAGATGAAAAATTCTATCTTATAAAAGTTAATTATGCTGCAGTTGACCGGACAGATAGTCCTTTTCTGATAGAAACTTTGAATAATTTTAAATTATAAGCAATTATGATTTTATCTCCTGTACATAAATCATATTCAATGTAATTTAGGACTTTTGTTATTCATCTCATGAACTATGTTCCAATGTATGAAACAAAACACTTCAAAATAATAAAATAAAGCTCGAATTGCATACGAGAAATAATTGGTACTGAGGGCATTAGCATCCATCCTAATGTCCGACATAGGAAGCATCACGTTTGATATTATGACACGAGTGCAGTAGGTGAAAAGTCTAGAAAATGAAAGAACAAACATTTAATGTAGGCCAACAATCATTTATTGGAAAGAAAGATTCAATGCTTAGGCTCACGTCCGAATTGGGAATGTGGGACAACTGAGGAACCTGGATTAGCTTAGCACTCAACCACTTGTAGCTAAATTCTTAGCTATAGATCCCATGCCACTTGGTAGGATTCCACAAATGAAGCTTGAGTATGCACCTCATCCTAAAAATAGAGCGCTCAATAAATGAACCATTCCTCTTGATACACACACACACACACACACACACACACACACACACACACACACACATATATATATATATAGATGAGGGGCAGGAGTGGTGTCTATTAGGTCTCAAGATATCCTCCACCGCTCACCCTACAAATAAGACCGAAGTAGTGTGTGTTACGCGCCATAAATTCCAAAACGATTTGCAAATTACTTTTGCGAGTAATCTCAAACTATCAAAATTAAAAATGATAGGTTGGTATGTAACTTCTAAATTATAACAATCCTTCATAAAATTGATAAGTTTTCAATTTACAGAACTAAGCTCATTGTTACAAAGTGATTGACTAAGTATAGCGTTAGCTAAAATTATTGATGGACCCAGGACTTGACTATCTCCTTTCTCTCAGTGATCTTGACAATGTCGAAAACGTCCTCTGGTATAAATGAAATACCCTCTTCCTCTACACCTGATGTGAAATACCAGGGCAACTAGTCCCATGAATGATTGACACCAAGCAGAACAAATAAAACCTACACTTACCCTAAATTCTATGATATGGCATGATGGCAAATGAAATTAACTGGAAAATTTGTAATGCAAAAACCATGCAAGAGACATACAAAAATACTAGCAGTGTTAACCAAATATTCTATTAATAAAGAATGTGATGTCTTGGACACTTTGATTCCATACGCCCCTACACTAAATTCCTATACACTTGCTCCCATCCATCATGCCTAATTCACTAAATTTGGTACATGACACTACCCAAGACTAGCACAACTTAAGACTTAGCACAACTCAAGTCATAGAACAGCCTACATCATTCGACCCTAATAATCATCTAAAAACCTTAGTCTCGTATATTTGATGTTGCCATTCACTGTGATCCCCCATTCTCTTCTCCCATACACTAAGTTCCCATACGTTTGTTCCTGTATGTCACTCTGTGTTTATAGACTCGGAAGTGACACAACCCAAGACTTAGCTGGCTAGGCACAACTTGGTTGAAGCCACAGCATGACTAAAGATATCCCTTACCACATTATTATTGAAACCTCAATAATAAATACCTCAATAATAAATGGCAATGAAAATCATGCTTGCTTACTCTTTAAATAGCAACAATCGTAATGCCATGAACCCTAACAAGGCTCCTGGCCCCGATGGGTTTAATGCTCATTT